>JAPQRN010000021.1:5608431-5626277 GCA_037367275.1 Coranthus polyacanthus
AACAGACAACCATGTTATTGCCCTTTAATTACATCATAAACAACAGAAAACTATATACACGGTATATTACTACAGATAGCTCTACATTTGAAATGGTTGATGCATATTTTTCAAACTGACTTTTAGAGAACAGAAAGTCTGGATCCCAAAAGACTTCTAGTCAAATTGGCCAAAGTTTAGAAGGTTGTTGGCCTCAGACCAAGCAGAGTGCTGTGCCCCATCCATCTCTGAAGCGACTCGGTTGCCACTTTCCAATGTATGATTTCCCCCACCAATAGTAGCAGTGCAATCAGGGCAGCGTCGACTCTCCATAGCCCCTCCACAATCTCCGATAACATAAACATGGCCGTTGGGACATTTGTGCCAATGTCCAGGTCTCATTTTCATAGCTGAGACAATCATCTTTCTCTCTTCCTCACTGATCCCCAAGCCTGTGAGTGGGATCTTCTTTTTAATCACTTGCATGATTTCTTTCACTCTGTCTTCATCTTGCTCAGTGAACTGGCCGTACTTTTCCAAGACCTCTCTTGTTGATTGTACCTCAGATTGAATGCTGTCACCTAGTCCTATTTGACTTGCTTTATGGCAATGGACATTAAGTTCGGCTAGGAAGGAGAGTCTCCGTAGTTCCCTCTGCAAATCAAAGACCTGCTGCTCTGAACATTTTTGGTGCTTGTTACTGAGCCAGCACACAAACTCCTGAATACTCTCCATAAACCTGTTGCCCTGTGTGTTTGACATTTTTTCACTTTTAATCACAAGTAGTTTTGCCAGTCTTGTCAAGAAATCCATCTTGTTTTCGAGAACCCACAGGTCAACTGCTGTCAGATAGCGGCCTTCCAGTTTATGTTGGATATCCATATACTCCTGTGGCATGTGTGACACTATGAAAACAGTGTTTTCCTCCCACTGTTTTTGGAGGGCCTCTTTGTGCATTTCAATATTTGCCTGAGGCCCATTTATCTTCTCCTTTACCATCTCTATCTCGGCCAGACTGCGGTTGATGTGAGATCCATAACGTAAATTCTTGCGGATTGGAGTTCGACACCTTGGACATTCCTTCAGTTTTATTGCCACCTGCTCTCCTCCATTTGCCTCCTGGTTTTCGTCCATTCCCATGTATCTGTCCATGGCAGTGGATTCAATGATGTGTCCACAGTCCTCTAGCTCGATGAAGTAAGCTTCAGGGTCATCCTCGGTGCCAAAGAAAATCTCTGTGACCTCGTCGTGATTACAGATGCGACATTTGTTGGGGCATTTGTCTCCACACAGACCTATGCATGGGTGGCCGCATTTCAGGAGCTTGGCACAAGGTTCGGTGCATGGCGGACGATCACATGGCTCATGGCAAAGCATACTGCAGCTTTGGTGAGGGCACTGCCAAGCACAGGGCTCAATGCACGGAGCACAGGGCTGTCCACATGGCTTGTTACACTTGCTGTGGACGCAGCAATTCTCACATTGTTGCTCACAGGGGGGGCAATCACGAGTGCAAGGCTCCCTGCACTTATGAGAGCAAACTAGAAGGCGTTCGCACTGGTGAGAACAGGGGTAATGGAAGCGTCCCTGGTAACACTTGGCACAGTTACCACTACAGGTATGGCCACATTTTAGCTGACGCTTACATGGGGTCCTGCATTTAGGCTCCTGTGCCTGTGTTTTGTAAAAGCAACAATCTGACTGCCTGTGGCCGCACTTCAGTTTTAAGGTGACCTTTACTTTGCACATACTAGTGCACGGACTGCCACAGAGTGAATCACATGGATGTCCACACTCTAGTGTTTTCTGGCAAGGCTCCTTGCATGCAAATGTCTTGGGGTCCTGGTGGCAAGGAACCATCTGTTTGTGTTGACACTGGGGAATGGTCTTTTCAACCATCACTGGACATTTCTTTGGACACGGTATATGGCACACAAGAGCACAACGGTGTCCCATTTCACACAGAATCTTCTGGCACTTCTTCCCACACTTGTATTTCTTGTGCTCGGGGTCATAAGGGTGACACACGCGGGAGCAAACATGGCCGCAATCTAAACGAAATTCACAAGGTTGGGTGCAGCCTCCCTCAGGCGCTTGTTTGAAATCCTCAGCACACGAAGCATTTACCTTTCGAGATGGATGATTCTGACAGCATAGGGTCAGAGCTTTCCCAACTTGCTCCTTCTCCGTTAATGTGTGGAAAATGTTGCTCCACAGTTTGACTTGGCTTAGCATTTCCCTGTTCCCTATACAATAGAGACCTTTCTTTGCACGTGACAAAGCAACACAGACACGATTGGGGATGTTCAAAAAGCCAACCCTGCCCTGCAAGTTGCTGCGGACCAGAGACAACAAGACAATATCATTCTCTTCTCCTTGGTATTTGTCCACTACATGCACTTTGACCCCTGAGAAATCACTGGCAGGCATAAGTTTGCGCAGACAGTGGAGCTGGCCAGTGTACGTTGTGAGGATGGTAATTTGCTCTGGTTTGTACTCCTGCAAAAGCAGATAGCGGCATAACTCAACAACAAATTTGGCCTCATGTTTGTTCTCATGGCTTCTCCCATCTTTGATCTCTTCTTCTGGGTGTTTGTGCTCCACAAAGAACAAATTGGTATTGAGACCCTATAAGACAGCATTTCAGAAAAAAAGAATATGGTTATCATAGGATATGCATTCTATTGTTTTGATACTTGATACTCTTAATCTTATATACATTTCTCAACTCTGACTCTAAATACATTTAAAAGTCCAAGAGACCATGTAGATTCCTTTAAACCATGCAAGCAAATAAACACATATTCACTGCTTAGAAAACAAGCAGAATGGAGACACAGCAAGGGAGCGAATACAATACATACTTTGATGCTGTCATAATCCAACACAGAGGGATGGTTTTCCAGCTCTGAGTAGATGTGCGGGGTCAGAAGACAGGCTATGTCTGGCCTCATACGATGCTATAATGAGTGAAAGCAGACATAAAAAATTGTCCATATACATGCATGCATGTACAGTACAGACAGATAAACTCACAAATATTCCAAAACTAAATGAATTAATAACAGCAATGCACCATCATTTAAATGCATCTAAAGAACTTTTACACTTTATTTTATAGAGATTTCTTGCGATAAAATCAATATTTAAAAAGGCTGCAATAATGCATACCTGGTAGTTGAGTCTCACAAAGGGAAGTCCCATCTTCACCAGCCTCTCAAACATTGACATCTCTAGGTGGAAGTTCTTTGCAAGTTCGTAAACTGTCGCACTGGGGCGCAACTAAAAGAAGACATCACATGGTCATCATGAGTTCTATTGATAGAATTTCTACTATTAACTATTACATAAGTGTTGATTATATTGCTGCAGAAAACGAGAATGATTTTCTTAAGTTGTTTCTTTCTGCGCAAAATGAGAACTGGAAAAGAGGAATCTGAAGTAATGTTCATGATCACTATCACTTTTAATTCCATATATATAAATGTCTATCATCTCTTAACTTTTTCCAACAGCAAAACAATCTGCTTCATGGATGGAATGTAGAATATATGCAAATGCTTTGCAAATAATAATAAAAAACTTTATGTTGCTGCTCTGTTTAGTTCTTAACCATTTGCCTCTGTGTACGTGCATGCATATACTGTGTGGATGTGTGTGTGTACAAACCTAATTTAGCTAGAGGACAGAGTGTGATTGTGCATGTATGTGGGAGGGGTGTGGGGGAGTCAAGACAAATTCTAGCAGAAATGTGAAGCATTGTGCTCTGCTCAATTCAACACCAAACGTGTGATTAATGAACAGCACAACAATGCCAAATCTTATTTTACTCTGAAAGTGTGATCCATCCACCTCCATTACATGCACAGATTGGAGTTTGAGTTCTACAAAAACAACGGTCTTAAATACTTGTTCACAGTGCTGAATCAGGCACTATTAAATGCCTGAAAAGCCATGAAACAGACAGACAAGTCATTAACATGGTTTGTATTTCCTATTTTTTTAACCACACCTGTACCAACGTAACATACCAACATAAAATTAATACAAATTGAAGACACCTTGATATAGATTGTTTCATTTGGATTGCAGTCGAGGTTTGTGCGGTGTGATAAATACTACTGGGAGTCTGAGCCACAGTGGTAAATGAGTTTTATATTAATCTGATGCACCTGATATAAGAAAATAGCCATTGATTTCTAAGCCCAACTTACAATAAAAGCAATTTTCAAGTCAAAGTCTATTTGAAATTCAGAACTGAACTTTCTGTACAGCTGTAAGAGGGGAGTTGGGTTTATTTGTATAGCCAAAAACATGAATAGATTCATTTATAAACAAGGTACAACAACAATATTAGAAAGCAAGAAAATAGCAGAGGAAAGTTACACAGACAGAATAATATGTCTGACAGAATTGTGTGTAGTCATGGTCCCATAGTGCAGATTGGTAAACAGGCTGCCTGGCCATATGTCCTTGGCAGGCCCTGATAAGTTGTTTTAATAGTCTGCTACTGATGTCCAGCTTATCACTCCTCATGTCTTCTCTTCTCTGTCTGACAAACTTGTAAGAGCAGGTGGCATAGGATGTTTTTTTTTTTTTTTTTTTGGACCAGCATCCATTTCCCCCAAGGGAACACACACATACACAGTGATACCCACACAGATACACTATCTTTCACAGGGGCAGTTTTCTCTCATCATATAAACAGGATGACCGAAGTCAAAAGACAAGGGCATTTTAGACTACACACAGGTATGCAGCCATGTGAGATGTAGGCTGAGCAAAACGTCAAGAAACGTTGCTCTTCTTGTCTGTGTGAGCTCTTACCTGCTGGTGGTCTCCAATGAGGATGAGATGTTGGCATGCTTGGGTCAGTGTAGTGATGGTGTGGGCCTCGAGAACCTCTGCAGCCTCTTCTACTATCACCAGGGTTGGATGCACCTCCTGCAGAATCTGACGATACTTGGCTGCTCCTGTTGTTGTCATGCCGATGACCTGATGGGCAGGTTACGTGTTAGTACATTTACACATAGAATTAGAACATTACCTCTACTAGGATTAAGGTCATTACCATTTTAATGGTTATTCTGCTACCATTTCAAGTTACATAGCTTATTTTATACCAACATTTAATTAAGTTATGGCTAATTTGGGGGTACACCTCCCTCTGTATTAGGGTATGGTTGAAATAAACAGGTTTATGCAAAACTTGTCTAAAAGGCAGGTGTTTAAGGATTCTCTGTGAAAGCGCAAACTTAAAAAGTGTGAAAAGTCTGTTTTTATTTTTTCCAAGTGAAAGTAAATCATCATTTAAATCTGAATAAAAGCACAAATTTGAGGACGGCCTGTTTTTGTGGGCATAACTGTGGTTACACTTATTTTCACACACAAAAATTGAGAAGAATAAAAAAGCCAGTCTTAAGACAGAAAAAAGCTCAACATTACAGGTTAGATCAATGTTCTATTGAATTATCAGCTTTGGATAAAAATTTCAGGATGAAGAAACGAGGTTAAAAATTGGAAAATGTCCTTCCAGCAGCCTCTGTAATAAACAATTGGCTGCTTACTCTGGATAATTCACCAAATTTGTTGCGAAAAGTCATTGGTTTCAATGTATTTGTTGTTATAGGTCATAGTGAGCACAAATGAAACTCCATGACCTGGATTTTATTAGGGTGACAGCTAAAGTAAAACTAGGTAAATAAAGCCAAAAGTACACGATCAGCGCGATTTTTTTACAATTTCAGTGGGATAGCGTAGCTTATTTCAAAAACAACCTCTGACCCATTTAAACAACATCAGATAAAAAAAAACATAATTTTAAAAAAAAAACAGATTTTATGTAGGACGAATTAAAAAACAAGATTCCTATATTCGTCACTGTAGTAATACTGTACCGTTGCTTTCTTGAGAAGACAGAGGTTCTGGTGACGTTTTACATCAGCTAATCTGTCCGCTGTTCTCTGATAGGCCTCTTCAAACTCCAAAGCTTTGACGCGAAGCTCGATTCTGTAGCGAGCCACCCACAATCTGCAGATAGAAAGTAATTTAATAATGTGCAAATGCCTATGAAAGCCTAAAGAATTATCTGCTCCACGCCTGGAAGTATACACAAGGTCAAGTAAAAAAAAAAATTATGGTTATTTTATTGTATTATTTGTCTATTATCAGTCTGGAAGAAAATTATTATTGTCAAATTATCATTTGTAAGTGTAAATGATAATTAGGACTACGTAAATATGAGTCTTTGTGGTCCCATTCTCACAGTGGTACAAGTTTGGATTTACATCTTGGCTCTCTGAGGTGAGAAGATCCTCTGGGATACATTTTCCTGGTGATTAGTTGACTTAATTATACACACTGGGAATAGACTACTTCTACAAGATCGAGGTTGCTAGGGGGATGAGGAAGAGGAAGAAAGAAAAATGAAGGAATTAAGAAATGCAAGACAATTACTAGAAGAAGTCATGTGACATGCAGTAAAGGTTAAAAAAGAGGCAATCAGCGAATGTAGTAAAGAAAAATTAAATGCATTCATACCGATAGAGTCGCCATCTGTCAGGTTGACTAAGGGTCCAAATATCGAATATACCACCTTCTTCCTCTTCTGTCATGGTTGAACTCTTCGCCAGCTCTTTCCTGATTTTATTCTTCATCTTTTTCTTTTGATCCCGTTGCATCTGTTTACAATAACAAGGTAAAGTTTGAACTTCACAGCCTCAACAACTGTTGTTCTTTAAAACAGTGTTGCTTGATGTTATTCACCAAATTACATGTGTATTCTTATAGGTAAATATGTTACTGATTTCCATCCCATAAACCTTCTGTAAATCCAGTTTGTGCTACAGTATTACCGGAGTGTGTATCGTATCATTCTGTGCTCATGTTTGCAAAAACAGTGCCCACTCATTGCTTAACATTCCCCCAGTAGCCAAGAACTACACATTGTCTAATTTGCAGGAACTGCTCTGTTCTGGTAAAGTTAGCCTAAAGAATTTTATGGGTCCTTGTTGTATTACTATCTCATGAGGAAGCATGTGCTATGCAAGCCGGTGACATGATGCACACTTCTGCCAAAAATCTCTGCAGCCCCACTCGCTTGTGCCAAGAAATGCAAACAAATTCAAATTATTTCAGTGAAAAAATTTGTGATCAGCTGTAAGAATGGCACTTCATGTGCAATTAAGTGGGAAACTGAAATGACAAAGTTATGCCAATGTAATATCTTAAGAAATTATGGGTAGAAGCGCTGTGATAGGCCCATACATTTAGTAACAGCCACTGAATCAAGTTTATTTTAGGACCTTCATTAAACTGTTGGTATGAGAATAAAACATACATTCAGGTATTGTTCAGAAACCCTTAGGTCTGAGTTAAAATTTAGATTTGTTTTTTTTTTTCTGATTAAATGGAATTTCTAAGATGTTTGAGTGCTTGACCCCTTACAGTCAATAATTCTGTCTGACTTCTGTCTTGACGAGTTTGATTTTAAAAATGCATCATGTTTTTTTATAAACAAATGACATGAAGTTGATTGTGCTCATACTGTCTACAACAATACAAGTCAAAGAAAATATTAATATCGCCGCTTTCTTTTTTAATTTTCCATACCAACCCAACCTTTTCTTATTTGGGGTTGTATATTTCAATAACAATAATAATAATAATAATTCTAAAAAACTCCAGAAGGTAACTTTATCAACTGTACATCACCTCTTAAAGTCTGTGTAAAGCATAAATAAATGCGTTTTGAGTTTGTCACACCACAGAACTATTTGATATTAATCAGCCAGACAAATTTGAATGATTCTGTTGGCCTGTAGATATACCGCACGCATCTACATTGACCCCCCCTCAGACCCATCCATTATTATTTTCAATGATACTGTGCTCAATCAGATTGTCTGATTGAATGAAGGTTGCAGAAAATGTTAAACTCGTGAAATGTTAAACTCATTAAAATCTCCACATGAACCATCTCTTCTTAATTTTACCTCCCATCCATCTTCACTGTTCTCAGCCTGTATTTCAACTTCATCCAGATTCATTGCCAGCATCATTTTTTCCACCGCTCTAACAGACTCCTCCAGGTCTCCTTTCTGTCTTCCACCTCTGGGTTCAATGTGGTCTTCAATAATTCGCTCTGCCATCATTATCTCTGCCTCCTCTGCAATTTCAATGAGGTCCTCATAGTCCAACTCCATGGCTTCGGCTGCTGCCTCATCTACAACATTGCAGTCAGAATCTGTATCAAAATATATAAAGCATCGTAACACGCAAAAAAAAAAAAAAAAAAGAGGTCATGACATATAGAATGTGTATTGAGGTTGGGGGAAGTGGGAGGATAGACAATGTTCGTCTAAATTTTATGATAAGTGGCTTAGATTCATACTTTATATGATGTCCAGTTGCTGTAATGGTCAGATCAACTTTGTGGTTGATTTTTTTATTATTATTTGCTTGCAAAATCCTGCTGCAGGAGCTGCTGGAAGCTATGAATTTACTGACAATTTTGCCATTTTTGAAACCGAGTGATTTTTCAGATTATGTAGAGAGGCTTTAAATAGAGCTACGAATGCTGTGAGGCTGGTATCCATGTAAAATGCTTTTACTGCATCTAGTTTTTGTTCCACTGTCAATGTGTAAATGGTGTGCTCCTAAAATAAGTATAACATACATGTTTGCTAAGAAAATGTAATTGTTTTTGTGCAAAAATCCCCAAGGTATGTATTGAGTTAATTTTAGTGCGGTTGAGATGTTCACCGTCATTACTGTCCGCTGTATTATCTGTGATTAATGGGCTGCTCATGTTTGTGCCCGTTTGTTCAAAAATATTGTTGAAGAAAGTACACACCGAATGAAAACGGGCCAATTTTCAAATCCTCTTGAACTAGCTAGACAGTAGAAACTATACCTCCATTTCTAGGTGTGTACTCTGTCTCCCTCTGCAGGAAAACGGTTGAACCCAGACCCAACCACTCCATCATCAGACTGGGTTTCTTCTTCTCCCCCCAATCCTCATATCCATCCTCCTTCTACAAGAAAAAAAACACAAACTTAAAAGTTAGCGAGATGTTTCTGTTCCATCTGGCACCTTTAAACATAAATGTGAATTCTTTTACTGAGTGTGACATACAGGTGTTAGGTGCAGACTGTTCCAGTGTCTGGCTGAAATGAACATCTGTAGGACACTTTGACGCAGGATGCCTTTCAGAGAACACTCCAGTTTCCAACTCTGACGCTGGAGTTCCCTTTCCTCATCACACAGCTGCCGGTAAATCTGAACAACACATCCATGGGTCATGGGATTTGGTGGATAGAACAACAAGAATTTGACACATGTATACGCTTAAGTGTGAAGTGAAAATATACAAACTTAGAACATTTTATCAGTTTGTAGAACATACAAACCTTAAAAGTTAATAAATTAAATGCTTATTTTGATTGATTTTAAAACCAATGAAAGTCACTCTCCCTGTCCTGCTGTTTGCTTGTCAGTGTATAAGGCTTCACAGTTGAGCTCAAAAAGAGAGAGGAAAATAGCTGGCCTAGTCCTTTTGGCTGCTAACAGACTTGTTTTGTTAAATTTGAAGTTTAGAAGTCCAAAATATTTCTCAATAGAAATATGGCTATTTGAATCTTTTGATCTTCACGGTATGAAACAATTAGCTGATATGATTGGTAACACTGAATATAATTCTGGTATGAATTGGGATCAAGTTTAGACGAGTGTTTCTGCATTGCATGTTGGCAGTTAATAAAGAGTAATACTGAGTAGTCCTATGGGAGAGTATTTCAAAACCGTGGTTTCTTTTGTACAGGTCAAGCATGCATTATAACAATGACATTATTCATTTCATTGTATAGACACTGTGCTGTATAACCGAACCTCCCCTGTGTTATGTATAGTGTTGTAGTGTGTTGTCGTGTAACATGTTGGTATGCCATTTTCTGTTTCTCGTGTTGTTAGTCGTGGTTGTTTGTTTGTTTCATATATCAATCAAAATGTAAATAAAAACAAAAAAAAACAAAAAAAAACAAATGAAAGTCAAAGTTAAGTTCAAAAGTCTAACTGTTGGTCAGGCTGCTCTTCGTGTCAGCTCACATTGTTATAGGCATCACGCAGGTGAGATGGCAGAGAGCGTCTGAAGGTCGGTGACTGGGTCAGCTCCCTCAGGCTGAACTGCTTCAGGATCTCACTGTTGCTTCGGCCACCTACTCTCACTATGCCGTCCGGGAGAAATTTAAGGATACCTTAGAAGAAGAGACATACCATGTTACAAAATATTTATTTGTCTCAAACCTACTGTTTCAGAACACAGAACAGTAGCTTTTATATCTCCCAGGAATTTCCATGAACTAGAATCATTGCCTACCCTCAAGGAATTGATCCAGGGCATGGTTAGTGTAACACACTACCAGAACGGGACCATTAATATGCTGGTTTGTCCAAAGTTTTTTATTGGTCAACAGAGCCTGAGCAATCTTAAGGCCAACATAGGTTTTTCCTGGGGGGAAAAAAAACAAAGTTGCATGTTATGGTAATTTAAATTAAGTGAACTTGCAATTCAATGGAATTCCATTTTGCAAATGCATAAAATAGACTTTTTTCAGCCATAAATGAGATGTTCCTTCCAACAATACATTTTCATTGTCTTACCAGTGCCAGGAGGGCCCTGTATAATGGCCAGCTCCTTAGTGAGGGCCAGCTGCAAGGCTCTCATCTGAGACTCATCCAGCCCCAGCTCTTCCATTTTTGGCCAAGCCTGTGCATCCAGGCTGTGAAAAGGTTTGATGCTGCCCTTAGAGGCAATGTGTGACAGGTCATACACATCGTCTCTTAGTAGATAAGCTGGGGGGCGGACATCTTTGCTGCACTCCACGATGTACCTGCAGAAGCATTATTAATGGTCTTAAGAGCATTTTTGTTTTGTTTGGTAAACCTCCCATCACTTGAGGAAGTATTGTCCCTGTCAAGTAGTAAATCACATTTATTATTGGAAACAGTGGGTATTTTGTCATTTTTGCTTGTGTCTATACAAATCCATCAGCAACCATGGCTGTTTTTGATTATAGATGCTCATCAGAATGGCACTTTTCACTGATTACGTTTACATGCACAAAATATTTCGTTTTTTAATCTTATTCTGACAAATGATAAATGAATGAAAATGAATATCGTGTGTGTGTGTGTGTGTGTGTGTGTGTCTCTGTGTGTCTGTGTGTGTCTGTCTGTCTGTCTGTCTGTGTGTGTGTGTGTGTGTGTGTGTTTATGTGTACCTGTGCATAACCCAATTAAAAACAGAGTTTTTTCAGTTTTCCCACTGGTGGCAGACATTACACTCAGTCTCAGTCTTTTATTCATTCAAACACTGTCTTGAAAAGGTCATCTTTTTGATATAACACATACCCAAAAATGTGTTGATATCCTCATTCATACTGTTTAAACATAGATGCATCTCCTTCCAACCAAAAATGAGGACACTTCTTTGGAGCATGCACTAGCTGACCATAAACAGGGGCCATGTGTCACAACCTGCAGTAACACCTACAAATGAGATGCTTTTTCAAAACGCACTGTATACATCTCCAAGGAATCCTGATAAAACCGGAATATTATCAGCATATCCCACCTGTCTTCTATTCTCCATTTGGAAAAAGACCTAATTCAGAGCATCCAAGCAGAATATGCTGTTTACATGACACCTGTTCAATTCAGAATATTGTTGTATTCAAAATAATAGTGGGATATTCATGTGCATGTAAACATACTCACTGTTATATTCTAGTTTATCCAAAGAATGTTTTTGGCAATCTGTCCCTTGCAGTAAAGTCCAGATATATTAAAATTTCACGCAGGAAAACAGTAGGGAATTAAAAGGCGTCAAACATCAACAAAATTGACAGAAATGAAAACTGATTTTGAAAGCTCCCATGTTGTAGTTCTGAAGTAAACAGAGTTAATGTTTCAATTAATTCAAAAGAGAAACGTCGGGGACAGATGGCCAACAATAAGTCTCATGCATGATAAACCATTTTAAAGCAACTGTGAAGGGCACTGAGGGTGCAGAAAAGTTCCAAACACATCCATGCATGAAAAGATTTTTGGGAACATCATGGTGATAAAATTCTCTCATGGCAGTTAAGACTGTGGGTACTGAACTTGCGTTATACTATCTCACCTCCCTGCATGATATGAGAACTCGTGTGGAAAGTGGTATGAGATAAAAACGACCTTGACAATAAAACTCCTCCACAGCAAACACACACACTCCTACCTCTGAAAGGGCAGGCTGTCCTCTTGCTGCTCCTGGAGGCCCTCCAGAACATACCGATAGGCTTCAAAGTATGCCGTGGTCTCCACCATTAGGAACACCTTATCTTTCTGTGGGATCGGATACCATACAAATGTCTTACATACTCAAAACTATGAATACTGTCCAAAATGCATCTATTCTCTCATATGACAGCAATGCTACAAGCATTTTCAAGAATGATAATTGAAATTATAATGACCACATGAATACTCCCATTCACCAGCTTGCTCAAATGAAAGTCGTAAAATGCATCCATGATAAAGATTGTAAATAATTATAAATAGAAAACAAACTAACCATCCAAACAAAAAATGAACTGCCTAAAAGGCAATTTTCAGAATACTGTTTATAGTGCTACTAATTCACTACTGTTTATTGTAACTGCCTTATACCACAGAGGTACTTTACAAATATTGTGCAGTCTATTTATATGACTAAGGGTAGACTAAATGTAAACACTGCATGTGTTTTAGCTAGAGACACTAAGTAAAAGCAGGATGGTAAAGTACATTTCTGTAAACGCTTTTACAGAGTATGTGTCTTTAAAAAGACTAAAACAGTGTTTATATACAGTAACAATATATATTGTGCTCTTTTTGGCAGCTGTTTAACATAAAGTACTCCCCCACCTCAATCCTGGCCAACTTGACTCTGCTTTCTTCAGTAAAAGTAATCTGGACCTGTCCCTTTTGTAGGTCTTTTGGATTCCGATCCGACACTGTTGCAAACAAGAAGCTCTCAAAATGATCACAGGACAGACAGACCAGGGAACCGAAGATCAGTCTCTTGGAATTCTCCCAACGCACAAACTGTTGGATGGAGAAAGTATTATTAATTCACATTTTGATAAGTCTTTACACACAAAAAAAGCAAATAACCAGGATATCACTTAACGGGAAATTCAAGGAATCATAAGTATGCGCTGATTACACTACTTAAATCATGTCAGTTAAACATTGACAGTTAACTGTATCGTCTTAATCCATTCAGTGGCTAACCTTGAGTGGCTGAACGTCAAATTGGATTAAGTAGGCAAGGCCAGCATGTGTGCATTTGGGCACCACTAGTTGTGTGTCAAAATACACTCTGATATCATCAAAGCGTTTTGATCTCATCGGGCTATCAGTTGTTCCGATGTTCATTTGGTTCCAAAGCAGTTCCTGGATCCCCTCACGGAGTGGCTTCACGAAATCCTCTCTCAGCAGCCTGAAGTGTGTGTCCAGGTAGAGTTGGGTGTTTGTGTAGCGCTGAGAGGTGAGGTTGGGCCTAAGGAAGGGCTTGTTCGTCTGATGAATCTCCTCGGGAGTTGGGTAGATGGGTATGGTTCTGAAATCTTGCTGCTCTTCTCCATCTAAGTGAGAAGTAATAAGTGTTTCACTTGTACTCTTATTTGTAAAAGCGTGTGCCAATTTAAAAATGCCCCATATTATTCAATAGATCACTTCACACTTTCGTAGTTTGGGCAGGAGGTCAAAATATATACTATATATTAAAAAAGCATGAATACTTGTACCAGGCTGTTACCTGGGTTATCACCGCCTGCAGGTAGAAGTGCGTATGTGTCCTTATCAGAGCGGAGGGTACCCTCTCTGGATCTCTCTTGGAGGTGTTTGACTAGGTCTTGAAGACTCTCCATATTCTCCTCCAGTTGAGGCTGGATGTCCACTCCTAATGCCCTCAGGCTGTTGATGGAAGCTTGGAACTGCGTCAGTAGCAAACTCAGTGCCAAGACCGAACTAGCAGGGAAGATGCTGAGCACCTGTAATAATACACAGAGGACCAAGTGAAACCACATATTCTATTAATGGAAACATATTGAATAGTCATTTATTTATTTAATAACTCATTACACACACAAAAAAATCATAATTTGGCTAAAATGTTAATTGCATTTGTTTCAGAAAAAATGGAAATAAGGTGTGTTAAAGGCCCAGAAAACCTATTTTCTCAACCACATTCTTACTGTGACAATGGCAATACACATTTTATATTATGGCAAACACACTTCAGGTCTTTCATAGGCTTCGGTGGAAATTGTCCTAATGTTATTTGTACAGAATATATCTTAGTGTCTATGTCTATTGCATTCTAGTCTAGTTTTGGGCTTGTCCTTCCTCCTTTACATAAATTAAACAGAGGGATACGGTGGAACTGGCACCAGGTCCACCACTAGAGGGCTCTGTCAAGCACCACATTTGGAAAAACTGTGTCAGTAAAGGGCGGTAAATACTGGAATAACCTACCAATTGCAATAAGGAAATACCCTAGCAATCTAATAAGGAAAAACACTAACTTGGGAACTTGTATAATGTATTTAGTCTTTTTTCTGCTTATTTATTTCATATTTGTACATTGTTACATGTGTGTTGTAAGTATTTGGCATGTTTACATCATTTTTTATACTCATCTGCATGCACTGTCCCCATTAAATAAACAAATAAAGCAAAGTAAATGGCGTCTACTGTATATGTGTATTTGTAATTGTAGCATTTTGAATAATTGCTTTGTTTATCGTTTACATTTACCTCTGAGAGGATAGTGAGGATGTTCTCCAGTTGCTGTGGATATTGAGCCCTCCGAGCAGGATTGAACTCTGACCCCATGCCTGCGATATAATAGGGTAGGATGGTACGAAGGAACCCTGAATCTTTTATGATGCTGGCAAGGTGCTGCAGGGTGCTTCTGTTTGTTCGTGATTTGAAGGCTTTACTCAGCACCAGGCAGAGAAGTTCAACAAGGTCCTGCCTCATTCTGGACTCACCCAGGAGAGTTCGTACAGCAGGGTTAGAGGAGAGGGTGATGGCCACTACTGATGGGTCTTTTTTAGAGAGTTCTTCCAGTGAT
This sequence comes from Coranthus polyacanthus, assembly GCA_037367275.1. Classification (NCBI taxonomy): domain Eukaryota; kingdom Metazoa; phylum Chordata; class Actinopteri; order Kurtiformes; family Apogonidae; genus Coranthus; species Coranthus polyacanthus. Next base: position 5,623,572 of record JAPQRN010000021.1, read on the forward strand.
TTATAACCCATTCCACTGCCCTTTGGTGCCCAAGCTTTGCCTGTAGATTTTGATCTCACTCCACTCCTCTCTTTTTTGTCTCCCCCATAGTCTCTTCTCTCCCCCCCTCCACTTCCTCTCTTGTCAACACTATACTCTCCTCTCCTTTCACTATTTTCTGGAACCCTACGTCTTGCTCCCTCTCTTTCGTTTGCACCATGCTCTCCCGTTTTTCCTGCCCCACCTCTTTCTCTCTCCGACCCCTCTCCTCCATTTCCACCTCTATTCCTGCATCCTCCTTTGCTGTTCCACCCTCTACCTCCATCTTTACCTCTGCCTAAACCTAAGCCTGTTGGTCCTGATCCTCCTTTTCCTCCACCAGCCCCTTGAACCTTTTCACCTCCTTGTCTTTTTGTCTCATCCCTGCTTCCTTTACCTCCCTCCCCTCTCCCGAAATCTCTTCCTCTTGTTCTTCTCCTGCTTCTTCCACACACACCATCACCCCCTCCTTTCAACTCCTCTGTCCTGTCGCCTTGACTTTTCTCACATTTTCCCCCACCCTCTTGTCGCCCCCCCTGAACACCTCCCTGTTGTCTTGAATACCATTCAAGGCCACTCTCTCTTTGGCCAGTATCAGTATCTGAGGAGAAAAACAACATTTATCTCATGAGATTTTTTAAATTAGCACCCTGGTCGCTAGACTTGTTTGATCGCCTTTCACACGGTATAATTACCATTATTAGCTCCTCTTCTCCCTGTTCTTAGCGTCACTCTTTCCATAGTCTTAGGATTTCTGAGGTAAAAATGATAAAGCAGAAGTGAACGTTTGAGCATAATTGCAGGAATTAAAATATCCCTTAAACAGAGAGCATTAAATGATGTTACACATGAGTAGATGTTACACTGTTACACGGTGTTCCTTCTTCTATTATCCTGACTATTATCAGTCAGCTTATTGCAAAGTCACAGGGATATTTCAAAACAACTATTGTGCTTGTCTTATTCTTGTTTCATACCTCAGAGCATGTTATTTTTTCCCCACTGAATACGTAGCCTATTTGAGTACCTTCAGAACACCAGTGTGTACAAAATAATGTAAAACATCTAGGCTGTCAAACCTGAAGCATCTTCCATCTTACTTGTATTTAATATCTGCACTCTGACAGATTCGACTGTTCTTTTTAAAACTATGCGAAAACCTCAAACACCAGTTTACAGCTATTTAGACTGTGCCCTCTGCCGGATGTTCAAGGGACCTGCACAGGAGTGTCGGTTTCCTTTCTCCTGAAACTGGATGACAGCATGACGACATGTCTACTGTACGTAAACAGGTCATCTCTTATCACGGACCTGGTGTTTCCCGAGGCTTCACGGGTACTTTCGGTACAAGCCAATAACTTTACAGTACTCCACAGCACTTCTTAGGATGCTCTACTGTTATACAAACTTATTGTCTTCAGCTAAATCTTATATTTTAAAAGCACATTTAACATAGTTGTGATAACACTCCTGCCTAATAACTCTCTTACGCAAAAACTAAACTCAGTAGAGAAAAAGTCTCACCAGACTGCAATCCCATATGAAGCTTCAGGCAGAAAGTCGAAAGGTTTGTTATTGTCGCCGCATCTCCTTAGTCGGTAGTCTGGGTTTCTCTGCTGCTGCTGCTGCTGCTGGATGTGAACTATGACTGCTCTGTTCAGGAAGCAGCTCTTTAAATACTCCGCGAGTCATTTTCGATTTCGTTTCATCAGAAGCAACGCTGGGCTACACCTAAGTCACTGCTGAAACTGCTGGAAAAGACTCTGACATAATAAAACCCGACAGTTCACTGAAGCGGGGGCGTAGGCAGAAAAACACATTTAAATAAACCTGTGGGGGAAAAAAAAAAAACTCGGCATTTTAACTGACCGTGATATTAGTAACCAGAAAACGAACTGAAATAAAACGGTTTTAGAATTGCATGCGTAGCCTCAGCGCAGTGCGGGTCCTGGGTGGTTTGTTTGTTTGTTTGTTTGTTTGTTCGGCTTGTTAATGTGAAACCTAGACATGGGCATGTATGTGGTACGAAATTGTCGGAAAATGTACTAAGCACAAGGAAACAAATGATATTAAGTTTATGTCAGTCAAATAAAACAAATAAACGTGACAGTTATTTATGTTACAGCCTAACTTATATCTGTGTATTGTAGCATACGGGCCTTAATATTAGCAGATTAACACATTTGCATAATAAAGAATAATAAACTATGCCCCATTAAGCAATACAGCATTCTCTGCACATTACTCTTCACCGGAGGAGTGTGGATACTGTACGCTAACAGTTAAACAAAAAAAAAAGTTATGTCATCCTAAACAACCTACATAGCTATGGGTTAGCTAAACAAGAACCAATATGGCCGCTCCACCTACAAGGAATGAAGCCATCAATCAACGGCCGGTGGGAAAACGGCCGGTGAGTGTAGTAATCTAACAATGTAGCACAGTCACCTAGGTCTATTCATAATAACTTACATATGTCCTTCATACACATATTGGTGGGTTATAGACAGTTAATGACATTAACTTAATGTCATTAACTCTCACGGCCACCTGTTAACGGTGCATTCAGGTACTGCTTTTTTTTTCTTCTTCTTCGAGTTTGCATGGCGGGTGGCAAACCAGCTTAGGTGCATTACCGCCACCTACTGGACTGGAGTGTGGAACATAAAATCAGCAGCAAACCCCCCC
>JAPQRN010000021.1:5648914-5661849 GCA_037367275.1 Coranthus polyacanthus
GCTAATGCTAACATTAAGAAGACTGCACTAAATATAGGTCCAGGTTTTTAAGTCTTATTTCCTTTATTCCAGTCACAGTCAAGCTAAAGTCTGACAGCTAATGCTAACATTAGCAAGCTAGCGTTAGCTGGTTAGCATGCTACATAGTAATGGAAATAAACTCCTCAGCAAGATCTAAAACAGCACAGCTCACTGTTATTTTCACAGAAACTACCACAAGTGTTTCCAGGTAAGTCACTGCATTAAACACATCATTTGTAACCTTACCTGGAAACAAAAAGGAATGTTTGGAACATAAGGGAAGATCACGTTCAGCATTATAATATGGTGATTGCCATTTTTACTTCCAAGAATTTTCACTGGGTATTACTGGAATTATTAAATGGTTATTGCTTTAGTAATTACGTGGCATTAGTACATTATTACCTCTTTATTACCAAATGATTTTCCCTCTATTACCATGTTGTTACAGAGCTGTATCGTGCAACCAGATTTTTATATCAGTATATTGAAGTTGTTTTTTTTTTTTACTTGTGCAGAATGATAGCTCCATAGTGATATGTAATAGTTGTATAAAAATGCATAATAAATGATTAACAATTTCAAATATGGCAGCTGACTGAAAAATAATGTCGGATTCAACATATCAGTGTTGCATCAGTCATATCGTCCCATCTCTTTCGTATAACCCTCATATCATAAAAATAGGTGCACGTGCTGGGTATGAGGATGCATAAATTACAACTAAGAAGAGACCTATAGGTGTGAGCTTGGCTAATGAACACATAATCCCCCTCCTTCACTCTGGATCTCCGTTTTCTCGATGCTTTTAATGGCATCATTTGATCTTTTGATGCCATCTGGCAGCATTGTCTCTTGAGAGCTGTGGCAAGATTGTGAGAAATTAAATCCTCTCTCCTTAAGCTTGGTTTGCACCATATAGTGAAACTGGCTTTGTCCAAACTTTTTGTGGCATAGAGCATACATTATTCAAAAATTAATACATAAAATGTTATATTCAAATATCCAATGGTGTTTTTTTTTTTTACTGTATTTGGACACAAATCAGAAAACAAATATTGTTTCACTCAGCCCCACCTGACCCTCATACTCTTTATTTTTATTTGTGTACTGTCTGCACCTATTGTAGATATACCAGGCTGGGTTTTGAATGTTTCAAGTGCACAAGCAAGTTGTTTTGTGAACAGAAAAGCCCATTGTGGCTCATCTGTAGTGAAACACAGTCTATGTAAGTCACCCAGCAACAACAACAACAACAACAAAAAACTAACTAACAAGCAATTTTCTCTCTTTTAATAATGGAGGCAACAAAGCAAATACAGAGACCCAGGTTTGTGTATTTGGCAGGGCCACCCTTTTTTTTTTTTACAGGATCTTTAACCCAGAACTGTCAAAGTAAATACAGAAAACTGCCAGTGGTCATCATTAGTCCATCAGTATCAAGAGTGTCACTTCTAAGTAGAACTGCTGTCTGTCTAGTTTGATGCTCCAAACATAGGAAGCTCTCCAAACACAAAACTGTGAGAGAAAACAAAGACACGCGGGAGGAATTTTAGCTCTCGTATCGACAAACAAACCGCAGATGGGATGGCAATATAAGTAAAACTGCATAAATGAACCACAAAGGATCTGAAAATGTTATTAAAGTGTGGCATTAATGCGTGAATGTAGTCACCTCAGACATGCTCAATATAAAATTATCACCATCATGACTCTAAAACTACCACAGTATAAGAGAACACTCTGCTCCATGTGCATTGAATTGAGCATGGCCTTCATCTAAATGACTGCATGCAAGAGAGTTTATAACTGTATTATACCTTTTAGCTGTTTTTAAGCCTTCTGGTTAGGCTCTTTTAATCAAGGCAAAGTGTGTTGCAAGATGCTGATAAACCGCTCACATTCATTAACTGTAATGGCTTATTTTTACTTTTTTAAAAATATTTTTTTTTTGTGGTTGTTCTTCTGTTGCTTTACTTTGACAGATGGCGAGAGGCACAGAGCCCAAATGGGATTTTCTTTTTTTTTTCATCAAATCGGCAAAGATGTTAGTAAAAAGCCCCATTCAGTTTTGTTTTTCTCTTCGAGTAAAATAGGATAAAGCAAAGCGAGAGTGGGAGGAAGATTAAAAAGACTGTCTGAGAAGGTGGACCAAAGTGGCGAGGGCCGTGCATTGTCCTGGCTAGCGCATTGCACATTCTGGTCAGAGGTAATGACAAGCGTTGTCAAAGAGGCCCCAGCTGAACAGATGGTCTTCAAGTTTGCCCTTGAGTTCCCAGCTTTGCTGAATCAGCCAACTGGAACTGCCTGGCATTTATAGCTGCTCTCATTGTACCTTGTCTCTGCGTAGACAGGGTCATCATTTGGGCAGATTATTTAATACTCACATGTCTTCATGTCCATTTGGTGCCTGATCACTTTGATTGATCTGTCTTTTGGTCGTACTAACTGTCTGAGTAGTCATCTGTCTCCAGAGTCTCTGAAATGTTTTCCGTATACGTCAGTTTATCGGTTGGTCTGGATTCCTTTATGAGGATTAAAACATCTAGCAGTTTCTGCCTGGCAGGCTGCTGCTAGTGCTGACTGATCGGTGTAATCGGTGCCAGGAGACAGATTGATGGTAGGCTCGCTACCATAACACTTCTTCACAGATGACAACTAAGCTATTTGTCTTCTGTTATTGATTTTTCCGTCTATGTCTGTCACAACATGCTGTGCTGATAGTTAACTAGTCTGAGGAGAACAACAAAGTTCCAGACTGCTGACAGTCTGTAGTTTTCAATCTGACAATTTGGACAAGTACTCCTGCACATCTGAGCTGATGGCCTATAAGCAGATGGAGAGATTTTGTATATCTTTGTTCATTGAACATTGAGGACTTATCAAATCATAATGTAACACTATACGTTGTTATTATGTAGCTGTTATTTTTGTAATAACGTAGGCCTGGTACTGTGTCTGTGTTTCAGATGATGGCAAGCTGTCATTTGAAGAGTTCAATGCTTACTTTGCGGATGGTATCCTGACTACTGAAGAGCTACAGGAGCTTTTCTACTCCATAGATGGACGACAGAACAAGTGAGTTTTTCCACTGGAAATGGGCTGTGATTTCAGGCGAACCATTACGACTTTCTTTTACACATTTTTTTGTATTACTATTCTATAAGGGAAACATTTAATTTCACATTAAATGATTGCACAACAGTGTTCAAAACGTGCCTTTGGCTGGTAAAAAAAAAAAAAGGCCAAACAGCAAGTCCTTGAAGCTTAACGGCAGTAAATGTTAATGTGCTCCTTTCAAGTCATCAGTTATAGGCTAAATGCCTCACGGCTGGAATTAGGTATTGCAACTAATCTCAAGCAGACTGAAGAATGTTTAACCCCATTTCTTCGGACATGAAATAATGTAGACTTGCATCAGCCACTTCAAAATTGCAATCAAAGAAATCAGCCTGAGGGAAGTCTCTGAAATCACTGGTGTGCGGAGAATGTTTAACTCACCGCAGGAGAAAATAGCTTCTCCTGTCATGGTAGATGTTATGGTGTTAGGTTTTATCCCTACACCAAATTACAGTTGGATATATTGTTTTTGGCAGCTCAGAAATTTATATTCATCAGACTATTCCCAACCTTTTTTTTTTTCGATATACAAACACATAATTTTGTTGTACCAACACTGGGAGACTGGGTGAGGCTTTCTAATGAGGTTGTCAAACCCCATGCATCAGGTAATACAGCCAACACTGGGTTTGCTGCGACTGTTAAACCTTAAACCTTAATCTCAAAAGGATAAACAAACTCACTAGAAATCAGTAGATATTGCACTGAAGTACCTTGTATCTTTTTTTTTTTTTTTTTTTTGCTTTTGTACTTTAGTAATTAGAGCGAGTTTAATGTTTGCTTATAGTAAGAGCTCTTCATTCTTTTCTTGTGTTGCCACGTCCCTTTGTGGTAAATTGCTTTTGGAGTATCACTGTTATGCTGGCATTGTCACTAATATAACACACCAACCATTAGACCTTTCTAACGAAGCTCCGAACTTCAAGGCAATTGGCACGAACTGAGCTCTGATGTCTAATTAAAGGCCTTTCTTCCATCGAATAACAATGTTATTAATTATATAAACTCAGCTCTGAGAACAAAAGCATTTTTAAAACCTGCCTGCGCTTCAATGATGATGCTTAAAGGTGCATAGCAATTTGAAAACATTTCGTTTCAGACGAAAACAGACAGAAAATTGTGATTATATGTAGCTTCAAACACAGAAGTGTTGGGACTTTACTGTCAAATACAACTGAAAATAACACGGACTGTTTCCGCACATGCTGCGTGAGCTTTCTCATAATGACGGCCATTAAGCTGCCTCACTTATGGTGCTCATCTGACAGTGAAAAGGACCTGTAAAATGCCATTAAAGCCACAAGGGAACTTCCCATATATTAATGGTACCGCCTTTATCAAACTGTGATGCTGCCAACAAAGTGTCCATCACCAGTAATCATTTCTGTTGGGATTTGTAAAAAAAAAAAAAAACAGCAAAGTATAAGTGACAAAGGAACAAACAACACTGAATGAATATGCATTTAAAACACAGTCAGGTCTTTATCTGAAAGTGTAGAAAACACATTTAGTTTCTGAGCAGAACAGATCTATCAGCTTTTTATCTTTTAATGATAAAGAATGTCCTTTTTTGACACACACTGGCTTATTTGTGTAGTTTTAACACTAGAGTCTTGTATGTGTGTGTGTGTGTGTGTTTTCCTCAGGCTCACACTGTAATATTTACAGCTTGGAGTCACACAGTGTCTCTAGCAGAAGAGGAGCAGCACGACTTTGAATTTCTCTAATTAACTTTCTCAATGGTTTCCCATTTATCTGCTCTTATGCTTTGCCCTGCAGCAATCTGGACACCGACAAGCTATCAGGTTAGTGAGCGAGGGCTTTATCTCACTGAATGTGTCACAGTACGTTCATTTTTGACAAACTGGCATCTTTAAAATTCAAGATCGTCAGTGTTGATTTGTGTTTTGGGTGGATCCATATTTTAAAATTACTAGTGACATGGAAGACATTTTTTTCTCAGTTGAAAAAGACATCAATATGCTACACAATTGTCTGCCTGCAATAATTTTGTACTGAACAAAATATCTAGCACAGATCTATTGACCTATTTATTTTTTTTTTCACACGTCGTCAAGTTATGTGTGTGTGTGTCAGACGACCTGAATAAAGTGAAGAAATAGGCCAGAGACCTGTAAATACTAGTCGTACCCAGAATAAAACTTCTTGCATAATTTATCGAAGGGGAATGGCATCTCTTCCATTTGACGTCAAGAGAAGTTGACTGTTTTCCACAACAGAATGCTCCCTTTATCTCAGATTTAGTTCACCGAACACTTACCAGTCACTGAGTTATACACTGTGTTGCTTTTCCAAGTGTTAACGAGTGGTGTCCTTGGTGTGGATCCAAGCAAGAAGAGCGTGAAGGTTGCCGCTGATTCATTAACCCCAGATCAAGTTCTTGCCTGCGGGTTATATTAAGTGCACTGTTTGGTTGTTTTTTAATTAAGAACAAAGAGGTAATTAACAAGGAAGTATCCCTCTGATATATTGATCTGTGGCTTCACGTGGTTCCCACTCAGCTTCTTAACTGGATTTAAAAAATAAATAAATAAATAAATAAATAAGTCTTCTTATAATAAGTAAATACAAGGTCATCAACAAGGAAGTGTCTCTCTGCTATATTGATCTGTGGTTACATTTGGTTCCCACTCAGCTTCTTAACTGGCTTAAAAAAAAAAGAGAAAGAAATAAGTTACATAAGTACATAAATTGTTCATTTTTCTGATCTTGTGTGATATATAGGACTGTTTCTGTTAAGGCTGGGCGAGAAAACAATAACAATAATCATTTACGACATATTTTCATATTGCAATAACTATCAATATCGTGATCCACGTTTTTCTTTTGGCTACATTGTCAACTAAAACAATCCCAGAATGTTTCAATGTTTTGTTGTTTCGCTCAATTTCACTCCTGATCCTCATTTTGCTGTTGAAAGAACATTTTTATCATTGTCATGTTATCATTTCTGAAATGTTTGTCACGTTAAAACCACAGTTAACGATCTGGTTGCTTCGAGGACCAACAATCAGCCTGTAGACTAGAAATAATGATCTGACAGTACGTGTCAACAACTGTGCACATGTGTGAATGAGCTACTGTTATTATACTCTTTCATGAAAAAGTTTTACATGACACACTATCCATTTCATGATATGAGAATGAACGTGCTTCCAACTCAGACTTGTTTTTGGTGCACACCCAGAACTAAACATAGATATTTTCCCTTTCTTTTTTGCCATCAATTTCATGTAAATGTCTTTAAGAAAACACTTTATTGTTCTTAGGTTGACACATGTTTCCTTTGTTCTCTTAGATTACTTTTCTCAGCACCTGGGGGAATACCTCAGTGTCCTGTCAGCTCTGGAGAGCCTGAATATTGCCATTTTGAAGGCCATGGATAAAACAAAAGAGGTACATTTTCACCAGCGTGTATTTTTTGCTCCTGAAAGCTACGTTCTGAAGCACTGGATTTTATGTTACTTCATCTTTACCTTCCAAGGCAAAACTGCCTGAAAATAAGTAGGTGTCCAGTTCTGTGCCATAAATGTGCCCAGTTTAGTGCTGATTCATACCTTTAAGAGGAAACACTGGCTTGCACAGATGGAGCCAATGCTGCGCTGAGTCTCCCAAAACTGATGAGTTAACAAAAGAGTTGCAAAAACAAACACGTCTCAGCAGCACACATTTCCATTCATTACAAGTTCATTATGCTTGATTTTTATTCATATGATTAGTCTTCGCTTATTAAAGCAAAGAAGAGCTGTCCAGTTCTTGGTTTATCTGGAGTGCGAGATGCTAATTTAATATTTTCCTCATTCGATTTAATGAAGTTTAATTTCGGGGGAACTTACCGGCTCCAGGGTCTAACAGTCTCTCTGAACCATGTAACTGCTGTTCAATTAGAGTCATACTAAAACTTCACTGACTGCTTATCCTGAAATTCTGCTCCCTTGTCAAAACGTTGTTTAATTGCAGTCGAAAAGACATTTTAAAATTGCCTCAAGACTGTCAGAGGAAACAACATCAAACCATTTGAATTGTAATAGAACAGCAATGCTTGTTAAATGAGAAGGTTAGAGGAGATGTGTGCTGAATAATTATGCCTCGCGTCTTAATTAGATCACCTTGCTCCTCTGTTCTGGCTCTTCCTTAAAGCTGTCTGAGTCGGGGGAAACCCATAGAGGTTTGCGCAGTGACTAGTTGGCAGCTGCAGTCTGTCACGGAGTGCTCTGGACTGTTAGTCCCATGATGCATTTGTAGAGGCTAGTTGTCATCTTAAGTTTTGACATACAGCTCCTGCATTTCATTAGCACGTTGCGTGAATAGGACTCCTTTGAGAATGCGTAATCATATTTGTGTTTTGGGACTCAAACAGCAATTATTTCTGCTATTAAATTCCTCCCACCTTGGATTTTCAAGGTACAGTGCTGAATAATGTATGATACTAAGAGAATTAATTTAGCCCATTTCTGCAGCTGTCACACGTTTCACAAATGCCTGGAGTAGTTGTGGAGACAGTGTCAAATCATTCCTCTTTCTGTCTCTGTGTGGTCTGTCCTGATCTTTTCTAATCTTACTGCTCCTTTTTGGGTATTATCTGGTTTGATCCCTCCATTTGTCGGTCTATTTCTCAGGAGTACCAGGGTTCCAGTGTGTTGGGCCAGTTTGTCACCCGCTTCATGCTAAGAGAGACGTCCAGTCAGCTGCTGTCTCTACAGAGGTCACTGCAGTGTGCCATGGACGCCGTGGAAGAGCAGAGCAGCCCTGCCCCGTGAGTACCTCTGTGGGACATACATATATATATATATATGTATTAATGCCATTCGGAATGTTTGTCATTATGGTTTGTGTTGTCAAGAGATCCATTTGGAATTGTCCAAGCAATTGGTCTCATGCAAGAACATTTTTATATTCGTATCTGAACTTCTCATGTGAGCATTTTAGTACAATTGTCTTGTATGAGTGTTCGATGTCAGATTCAGCAAACACTCAGAAAACCTTCAGAAAACAGTGAAATGCATAATTTTATTTTTTTCGCTGCCAAAAGTGGTCTCTTGCTGGGAGCAGGTGGTGGTGGTGATAATGATCCATTGGCCAAAGCTTCATCATTGCGTTTACCGTTTAAAGTTGTATTGACTGTTCCTCTCAGAGATCTGTCCTTCCATGTGATTGTCAACAGGTTAGAATACACCCTCTGGGCAGCGCTACTTGTTTTTCTTCTTCTCATGTTGGTCTGAGGGCAGACTGGACACCACAGTGACTCACTATGCCTCGTGAGATTCACGCTAACAAGACTGTGTTAATAATTTTAGTTAACTTTTGAATATTTTAAACTAAAAATATTACAAATGGCCCCCTTAAGTAGAGCAGTTAAAGGGCGCAGACCATGGACGACAGTGCCCCCAAATCTGGTCCGGGTGACCTTCGTTGCATGTCATTCATGTCTCTGTTCTTGTTCCTCTTCCCTCTAAAAAAGGATTAAAAATGTAACCATGAATATACCGAAAGAATGGCAGGTCGGACAAAAAGAACATCGTCTGTCTTTTTCATTTTGTTATGAGGATTTGACTGAGATGTGGTATGAAAATAGTGGAGGGAATTCCTCTAATGTATAGTACAGTGCACTGTAGCAATGTATGGAAGTGTTAATACACACAGTGATAGAGAAAATCAACAGAGGCGAAGAACACCTGGATGCAAATTAGAGCGATGTTTTTTCCACTGAGTCCTGCACCTTATACCGTGCAAGACCATACTGTACCCTGTACTACACCAGCCTGAGAAACTAGCTTCAGCCTGAAAACTGAACACAAAGGAAGGGACGGAGAGGTCCATGCTGATTTTTGAGAACAGACGGGGAAAAGTTGTTATAAGACAAGTAATAAAAATATATATGCAAATATCATTAAGTTCTAGAATTTATTTGCTGCATTGATTGTTGCATGGTTAACTAGATCATGAGTGCGTCCAGTGCATCCACTTTTAAGCTTGAAATAATAATTATCATGCTGTCAGTGAAGTTAGGAGTAAAGAAATCACCTCATCACTTCTGTCTCTGATGTTTAAGGTGTCGCCGAGCACAAAGCTTAACCCAACTAGGCCGCTTGAAATCCAATATTTCTGTCAAAGAGTTTTAGTTGAATACAAACTGAGCTCATGCAATACTAACAATAGATCTAAATTGCTGTCACTAATTTGAGGAACCAAATTGGGAAGGTTGTGAAATTGTGCTGAGTGAAAAGTTGCGCTTTATCTTTTTCATTTCATCAAAGATCTCAGTAGAGGCTCCCACACATTTCTCTGATGCATCGCTTATTAAAGGAATGGAGTGCAAGAGATGTTGGAAAAAACAATCCATCATTGGCATTAATAATGACACCTTGTCTTACTGACTGACAGTTAACATTTTGAATGACAAGGATACTATCCCACCTTTTTGTGGCTGGGCAATTTATAGCACAACTTGGAGCTGTGTTGCTGTACTGCATGTGTCAGGACTCAGCAGAGCTCTCACTGCTCATCTCTCTTCCCTGTGTGCCTCACTGGTATTATTGGAAATAATGGAGTGATTATAGCCAAGGTGAATTATTGAGAGGGGACTGGGGTTTAGGCAGAGGGACAGCAGAATGAGAAAGGATGATGATGAGGATGGCATTGAAATACAGAATGGGTGAGTCATGGAGAAAGAGAATGCAATGAATAGAGAAAGTTAGCAAAAGGTACAGATTTGCTGGAAGAAAAGGAGAGGGTGCATAAAGGTGCATGATGAAGAGCTTTCTGGTACCAAATAGCTGTTTTTAGATTGTTCAAACAGATATAGATTTTGGAGGGAGGGACAGAACAGCGTGAGTGCCGGGAGGGGCAGAATTAGAGGCGTATTGAACTGGCAACAAACAGCTTATTTCTATCTCCTTTGCTTCCCTGTAGTGGATTTATGGCTGTTGCAGTGGCCTTTGGGCTCCAGGCTGTTCGCAGCATGAGAACCTCCTAGCAATGTGCTCCCTCTGTGCTGTCAGTGTGACGCGGCGCACGCACACGCACACACGCACACACACTCTAACGGCTGCTCACAAAGACACAAAAGACTGAGAGAGGGAGAGAGAGAGAGAGAGAGAGAGGCACGCTAACAACAACAACAAACAAACGTCCATGGGCACTTAGACACACAGACTCAGAGAGGCACACATACAACTGAAATCAAAGCACACACACACATAAGCTGTTAGTGTGCGTCTCAAGTATCACACTCTCATAGCCGTACACAATGCTTGATGTCCTGCCCTTGACACTCATGCATTTACAGTTTTTTTTTTTTTCTTACTGTGTGCTACAGAGCTGTGTGTGTGAATATGTCCAGCTCTTGACAATGTGTTTTCACCCTGATTTCCCTGTGAATGCCGTTCCTTGCTTGTGTCGCTGCTTCCCTGCGCCACTCACTGTACTGTAGACATTAACCTATCTCTGTTTCTGATTTAGTTCAATTATTAATGCATCCTTCTTTATTTCCCTTCACTTGTCCGCATCTCCCTCTGTGCATGTCATCTCCCTATCATTTCTCTTCGCCCCTTAGATTCCATTCTATATCCTCGACTCCATCCCCCATGTGACTATCTCTGTCTGCCATATCTTCAGGTTTGTTTTTTTTTCCTTTATTTTTACCCCCCCTGTTTTTTTTTTTTTGTTTTGTTTTTTCCACACTCCTCTGACAGTTGCTGTCTCTCTTTCTGATGATTTTCTCTCTGGGTCTGCACCACCGTCATGGCAGAGGAGAAATAAAGGCACCGGAGCTGACAGCAGTACAGAGGAATGGCAGGAGGTGTGGTCGTAGGATCCATAATAATCTATGTTTGTCCTCTTCAGATCCCTGCTCTGGCATTCTGACTACAGGTAAGAAGAATTTCATTTGCAGTACGTTCGAACTGCTTAGAGAAAAAGATTGTATCATTACATTTCTTCCATATTGATATCGTCAACAAAGTAAGGAAGTATGCTTCTTGAAAGAAGCATTTTCTCCACTGGGTAATATTTTAGTTCATTAAAATGTGTTTAAATGTTAAAACTTTTTCTTTTTTTTTGATCTCAACACACCATTTCTCTACCTGTGAACATGTGACTCATACATCACAATGGCTCCACCGACCCGCTGATGACATTTTTCATGTCATCAGCTTCGTAGTTAATATTAAAGACACCTTTGAATGACTCTCAACAACTGCTGGTTTTAAATAGCACCACTGTCATACATTACTTATGTTTATTGTCTTTTCACAAGTTGTGTTTCAGCAGCAGTGAAGGTAAAGATTATGACCATTGCAATATGTCACAGTCTGTCTTCTGAGACACTTTATAAATGAACATGAGATGGCTCTTCCATTGACAGGCACTGCGCGAATGGTGTATACATCAATACTGAGTATAATTAGAACTGACAGTATGATTTCTCTGAGGGCTTCTTCCACCTACAAAGATCACATTGACATTTTCTAGAGGCAAATACTACAAGGAAACTCTCTGCTCTATCAACAGGCTTTAAACCACATTCAACCACTTTTTTAATTATTCTGTATATACTTATCACCCTTTTTACTGATGTCACATTTTTAAGAGTGTGAAATATAGGGGAAAAAAAGATGACTTCTATAACAAATATCTACACATTTGAAATAGACCATCTCGCACTGCCCTCTATGAATTGAAGAGTCTATACATCATGCGGAGGAGGACAGCGATCTGTGAAGACATACGTTCGGCTCGTGTCTGCAGGGCGCACCACTGCCAACAGTCAAAACCTAGTAGTAGATTGGTATGTTGGATGGCACCGGGACACAGATTTGCATTTTTTGAGTCATTTTACATTGTGCTGTCTCCAGGTGTCAACATGGAGGACGGGGAGAACTGGTGTTCTCAGATAAACAGGCTGCAGCAACTGCTGGACAAACTGGAGTGCCAGGTATACAGCATATCTGTCCGTGTATGTTGGAGTCCGCAACAGTGGACTCGTGAAAAAACAAACAAAAAAAAAATAATCTCAAAGGTTAAGCAAACATAAACGCAAAGCTTCAATGTTTTGACACCGGTCAAACGAACGAATAACCTTCTCATGAATACAAAATGTGAAAGGCACTGACCTCGAATGAATAAACTTTGTTTAGCAAGTGATGGAATTCATCTAAATCTAAACAACAAGCCCTGTGTGTGGGATATTTGCTGTACCGTCAAAGCCTGCCATCTTATTTTACAAAAACACTGTCAGTATAAATACAAATCCAACCCTTTTTTGTAAATGTTTTGAGGCACAGAAAAATGAGGTTTTATGAATCACGAGGAGAACACAAATAAGTGTGCTGTGCATGTCTCTCCAGGAAACAATATGCAATATAAACCAGCCTATTTGGCTCAAGAATAAGATGAGCTCCAGTTCGATTTTAGTCCAGGGTTGCGTAAAGGTTTTATGTTGTGTATCCTGATCCTGTCTTGGACAGAGTTTCACAGCGATGTTGAAAAAACAGACCTTTAATATATTTTCTGTCAGAAGTATATATATATATATTTTTTTTATATGTTTTGGATGACAACAAACACATTAAAGGGTACACTTAACACCCTGTGAAAAACATTTCTTTTCTTAAAGGATTTGATTATATGATGTTTATGACGTTCGACGTCGCCTCACTTTGTATCCTCTGACCCATCCTCACTACATTACAAAACCTCTTTCACGCTCGCCTGCGCCATCTTCTGCTCCATCTCATTCTCTCTCTCTCTCTCTCTCTCTCTCTCTCTCTCTC
>JAPQRN010000021.1:5668703-5693695 GCA_037367275.1 Coranthus polyacanthus
TGCACACACTCATGAGCTTGATGACTCTTCATTCACATATGAGCATGTGTAGGCTACACACTCACACACTCACACACACTTTGCTTTTTGTGTTATTAGTATGTTTTCTGTGTTGTCACCAACAGAACATCCTGCTGGTTCAGAGGCAGATGTCGGTGACCGATGAGGATCTGGACAACTTTCGAAAAGTTATAAAGAGCTACCTCGATGCCACCTCAGCCCACTCCGACAACCTGCAGTTAGTGACTAGACTTTTCTTTTTCTTTTTTCTTTTTTTTTTCAGGCAAAGCAGCATGTCATCAAAGCACACTTTCAGACTCACAGTGATGCAGAAATAGTGCTTTAGAAAAACTTTCACTTGCAGTTTGTCATCAGTCACCCTGGGATATGCTTTTATGTAACCCCAAACTGTAAACAGTATTTTAGCGCCACTGTCTTCAGAAATGCTTAATATGCTGTTTTATAAGAAGCTTTGTTCATTTCCTAGTTTGGACATTCTTCCTCTCAAAACATCCAAACTGTTTCATGTAATTTATGCTCGCTGAATTCAAAGTCTCTTTCACCTCATATTCTCTTTTTTTTCTTTCCACACTACTTTTCTACTTTTTCTTCTCCGTATCGCTGTCAGCGTGTCCGTTCAGAAGCTCCCAGGAAAGTCGTGTTACATAATGTATGAGTTCTGGCAAGATCGCATCTCCTGGATGAGGTCAGTATGTTGTTGTGCGTGTGCCTGCGTCTGCATGTACGTGTGTGTGTGTGTGTGTGTGTGTGTGTGTTGGATATTGGCAGACTGTTTGGCACTCTTAACTTTTTGATGGAAACGTTCCCCACCAGTGAAGATGAGCAGATGGCCCAGTTCTCAGATCGCACACTCACACACACACACACACACGCACACACACACGCACACACACACACACACACACACACACACACACACACACACACACACACACACACACACACACACACACACACAGATTGTAGCTTCAAATGTTATCTATGCAATACACATATGAATGACCCTATTAATGCATCGTGTGGAACATTCTGCACAGACCGGCAGTGTTAATAAAGATGTGATTTGAAGCTTTAATATGTAACATGTCTACATTAAAATACCAAAAACATTGCATTATATTGAATGTTTCCAACAACATTAAAATCCAGAAAAATCTATAATTTTATTCGAGGTAACGGCCCGTTTCATTTGACCAGTGCCGTTATATCCCTTTTACTAACGTTAACCTTACTTGTGGCTATTTCATTAGAATGAAATGACGTAACGTGAACATACAACATGTGACTAAATGTAATGTCAATAAAACTGCAATACATTACCTTGTCAGGTAGATTTTGGTGGTGGTGAAAACAACTCCCATGACACCACGCTACTTCATAACATCATCTATTAATATGTCTTTTATTAGTGTTTTGACTGAGGGCTGCTTCGTAGCAGAAATGACATGTATTGTGTTTAAAGCACTAAAAAAAAAAACACCTTTCAATTCTAATTATTTAGGTTTCTGATTATGTGCGATGTTATATAAAATCTGACCACCAGTGTTAATGCTGCTCTAACATCAAACATCTTTCACACATGAAATGAGTAAAGTGTCGTGCTACAGGTCGTACTAAACTGCAAACCTTTCTCTTTGTTCTATTCTCCTCCCTGCTTTGTTCTGTCATTGTCTCTACAGCTACCTGCAGTCCAACAGCAGTAAAGATTTCCAGCGTTGCGTTATTGACATGTTGGAGGATGCTGAAGTAGTATCTACTATGTTGCTCCCAGGTGTGTTTATGGTGTCTGTGACTTCATCCATTTGTATTAATACACATTATGGTACCACAAGCATCCATTTAAACCTTAACATCGTATAATGCATTGTGCAACAGCATTTCAAGAGCCAACACCTTTTAATACTTTGTAATGTGAACACATTATGAACCCAAAATTGTCTTAGCATTAGTGTGTGGAATGGATTTGGGACACCTCTTGTCATCGTTGTCACAAATTGCTCAAATAACAGCTCACCTGTAAATGTAGTCAGTAGTCTTATGGTAAAATGCAGCATTTAACAGCACGACAGCTGCTAGCAGAGAAAACAAGATCAGAATCACCTGTGATTCTGAATTCTGAATCACTTGACAGCTGGTAGTCAAGGGTGACGTCGTGTTTTCTTATGGAAATGATAACGTGACAGGGACTTGGCGAATCGGGGAAGGATACGTAGTGACTGATAAGACCCAGTCAGGTAGTGAATGTGGGTGCCTGCATCGTCCGTTCTTAAACTCCTTAAACTCCACACCTGGAGTTGAAATCAGGGTCAGCAGCTGTTTTTTGGGAGGTTCAAATATCAGAGTCATGTGGATGCTAGATATAAACGCAGCTAAAGTTCTGCGTTTTAAAACAAAAAACATATTAGCGCGGACATTGTCATTGTTATGCCTAAATTATTTATCACTAATTTCACCTTCTTCACATTTTATACCAGTGTATTGAAATGTAAAGATAGCACATACGTACCTGTTCTGTCTGAGTGGAGACGTCCTCTTCAAACACTGGCTATGTTTACTCTGCCTGTTGAAAGTGAACTTTGTCTGAGGTTTGTCTTGCATGACACAAATCAAATATACATGAATTGTAAAGGGCACATAGGCAAAAAAGACATGACACACGTTTTATTTTACTCACCACGTCACTACCTCCTCTTCAGGATCTGCACATGGCACAGTGGCATGAATCACTGCCACTCAATTCCAGGCTACAATCACGAGTCTTCACCTTCATCTTGAAGTTTGATTAATTTGCTGCAGGCTTTTAAATATGCCTCAGAATGTAATAGCTGTAATCATTATTTCTGCATTTTTGCGTTTATTGCAGATGGTGATTTAGCTGTGTGGGCTGTGCGGGTTGTGGTTGTTGCTAGGTTACTGTACGTAGTTATTGATACTTTCACATCTGTGGCTCTCGTGTACACATACTGACTGTGTCATCAGGCTGGTCACTTTTAATATCAGGTATATAAAGACAAGAAAAAAAGTCTGAGTCAGAGATGGACCCCGGGAAAAGCAACCTAAACATAGCCTAAGAAGGTGTTAGGCCTGTGTGTATGTCTTTGTAAGATACGTACACTTTGTACTCTAAAACTAAAATAAACAAAGATTTCCGATGATCCAAAACATTTTTGAGATTGGTCAAGAAAACCAATGATTAAATGTAGTTGCAACCAAAGTTATTTGAGATGGTGCAGCTTAATAACTAATTCACTTTTTTTAGCCTTGTGGAAAACAAAAAGCTATTCAGGAGATTGCACCATGACTGCAAACATATTTGTTTGGTTAAAAGCTTGATTAAGTCTTGGTAAACCCAGAAGAAAGATTTCATAAAGGAGACTTTCATCTGCTTGCTTGCTGTTTTGATATGTTTCCGAAGATTTATTTTCATCCCGCGGTATTGCTTCTTACAGGAGAATGTGTTCTTTTGCACTGAGACATTGCCTGTTTGTTTTGGGTTTTTTTTTCATAAAAAAGACATCATTAGTAGGTTACTTTCCCTCTAGGTGGGTTTTGCTGTGAGGAGACCAAAATACACTGATTGGGAGGAACAGGGGCAGTAGTTTGTGAGGTCTATCTCAGAGGCACAAGACAGAGTCTACCCTGCAATCAATAATATAAAAATAAATAAAGCACAACATTCTGCTGCTTCTGCTTGCAGCTATTATTTCCATTAAAACTCACTAGTCTGTGTGTAAGTATTTCTTGCCTGGAGGAGTTTCACTTTTGTAATCAGGTGTGCTGTGTTTTTTGGAAGGATTAAGCAAAGTACTCCTTTTTAACATACATTGGCTTGCTGTTTAATTCCTCCTATTTGTATAGAAGTAGGAGCTTAATACCCTTTCTGGTTGAACTTAACATCACAGCTTGGTAATAACATGGTAATAGTTTGTAATAAATAGGAACTAATGTAGTAAGACCGTGTAATAATCATGCAGTAACTCCAGTAATAACTAAAAATCTTGTAAGTAAAAATGGTAAGTACCATCATATAATGCAGAAATCCATCTGGTTAACTAATGTTAGCTTGACAGCTAATGTTAGCATTAACAAACTAGAGTTAGCCAGCGCTAGCTCCTCCAAAACATTAAAAGAGACTGAATCAACCTGGGTTTTGTTCTGCTGTCCTTCACGAGACCACTATTACAACCCGTGATCTTGAAGTTTCTTATATACGTTGCATTACATGACATTTTCTCGTCTTCGCAGAGTTCTATGTGAGCTCTGCTTCTTTTTCCGTAGGACTATCTGAGCAGTGCATCAACATGACAAAAACACAGAACCTGATTGGTCCTGATTGTGCATGATCCTGTGCATTCAATGTCCTGATTGGCCTCTTGATGTTTGGTTTGGCTCAATCTAATCTTATCATGAAATTGAATAGAAACAGGCAGCTTTGCATTTTGCAGCCGTGATTCAAGGCCATCACACAGAAACTACCGCAAGCGTCGGCAGCATTAAGCATATCATTTGTACAGCATTACGTTGAAAAAAACAGGGAATGTTTGGAACTTAAGGGAAGACAAATTATACATACATACATACATACATACATACATACATGTACATTAAACAGCATTATAATATGGTAATTGCCATGTTTACTTGTAAGAATTTTCATTGGCAATTGGCAAATGTATTATATGGCAAACAAATATGTATTTATATTGTACTATTACATTATTAGCATGTATTACAGAGCTGTAATGCAAAGTGTACAAAATGTTATGATTTTTAAATGTACCCTGGTCTTTCTCTGGCAAATGACTTAGTACACTGTGTGATGTGACCTAACTCTCTCTCTTTCTCTCTCTCTGTGTTTCTGCAGCTTCCTGGTGGATTATGACTAACAACTAACAACTGATTCCAGAATGTCACATCTACTGCCTACACTGTCACACAGACAAAGACACGCTGGCACATAAACCCTCCCACCCTCACGTTCACACACACACACACACACACACACACACACGCACACACACACACACACACACACACACACAAATGAGACGAGAAGAATTCAAAAGGCATCTGTATATTTCAAAGCAACAGGAGACAAACTATGGCACCATCCAGTGTCTTTCAGCATCATCTTTTCATGTTCCTCTGCCTTGGACTGTTCATTATCATAACACTAATAAAGGGATAGTTTCACCCTTTAGCCAGTCTACAGATTTCAAAGTGACCGAGTCTCTGCAACGCAAAAGCCGTTTTTTTTCCTCATATTCCTGTCTCACTCTCACTTGTGCTCTGGCCTCTTTTCTGTTTGCGGCATTTGTCTGATATTATGCCAGTGGAAAACACCCAAAAAAGAGCAAGACGCCACTATAGGCTACTAGAGCAAATCTAAGCGGAATTAAAAAAAAAAAAAAACATAATGCCAGTAGTGTTTTGTGCATTTATTGAGTTGTCTACTGTTGTATAACATGGCATAAGTAAAAACAAAGGGGTGCTGCAGCCTGAGCATGCATGCTGATGACTGTGACTGAGAGGAATACTCTTCTTCCTTTAAATCCTGGCTGTATACGCTGTATGATACTGTAGCACTGTTTTACTTTAATGTTGCTATCCTATTGTCATGTGCACTGAATGCCAAAAACGCTATAATTATAAAAGCTAAACCTGCACTGACATGAATATAAACTAGTGGTCAGCTATTTATTACTTGTCTCCTCATTCCCCTTTCGGAGATTCACTCTCTGTCTCTAACGTAAAAGCATCTCTTAAAATGTGCATATATCTAAGAACATTTGTGAGGAGATTTAATATCACTTCACTAACTAAAAAAAAAATGTATATTCATTGTACTGTACACATGTTTTATTTATTTATCTAATTTCATCTGTACATATGAAAATTAAATAGAGTTATATATCTGCTGTGCTTTAGTTCAGTAATTGTCATCACAAATTGTAAACAGACTGGAAAAATTACTTTAATAAAAACAATAAAGCTACTAATCGTTTGTTTTGACAAGTGAAACTGCTTCTGAATCTTCAATTATTAAGTGATTTATCTTCCGACAATGCAAATATTTTATTTATATTTATTTATTCTTTCATTATGAAGTTATAGCTAACGTGTTAGCTATGTTTGTTTTTTTTTCCTCCCAATTGCTTACACACAAGTTGCGAAAACCAACCACTTTTCAAAATGTAAAAACACACACGAGAAATGCAACGCGACAGATGGCATGCAAAATGAGACGCTGCGTTCAAAACCTTAAAAAACACTCGCACAAAGTATCATGACGTACGATACTTGTTTCAAAACACAAATACATGGACACACTGTTGAATAAACCTGTAGTGTTGGGTTATTTCAGTAACTGTGTCAAATATGGACAAATCCATCCAGTGTGATTTATTGACACAACTAGCTAGTTAGCTAGCTTGCGACGGCTGGGAAAATTTGTGAGCAAGCCAGTTAGCAGACTTAATAAAAATTTACAGAAAGAATAAAATAATGGTGTTACGCGCTATCGTGCGTACGTAGGCCGAGGCTTCGCCACACATTTCACACAACAGTCTGCGTTCGTTGACAGGCTAACGTTAGCTAATGTGAGCTAGCTTGTTGTCTCGTGTGAACTAAGTAAAAATGAATTTTCTCGTTGTATTAAATTGGTGTAACATTATGTAACTGTTTAAACATAACATATAACCCTTCTTACCGTTTCCTGATTCTGGAGCAAAGACGGTTGAAGTTGCGGTCTGTATAAAAATGTGAAGTATGACAAGCTTCAGTTTTAGGTTGCATCGCCATCGGGGTCATTATTTCAACCCAGCGTTATAGATCAAACCTTCCCAGCCTTTGACCCAGCGGCCTTGAATCCAGCACTATTAAAACAAACCAGCCTTTTGTTAGTGTGGAACTGGTGTGCACAATGCATGCAGCAAGTACCATTACTTGGCCTCTACTTCTATGTCTTATGGATGCAAAGTATCTACAATATGTTCTTTTGAAACACAGTAAATAAGCAAATGTGAACCAGCACCAAGTTTTCTATTCTGGTGGTTCTTCGGAAGAAGCAAAAACATGTTACTAAGTATATTGTCACCAACATTTTACTGACACAGTACAATTTATTTTTATACAATGCATTCAGTGTACTTACATTAAGCTTTCTAATATGTACATTATGTATACAACTGAACAGAAATAAAAAAGGATAGGTTACTGTACTTAGTGTCTGAATGTCTTGTGATTGCTGCTACTGTGAAGCAGCTCAGGTTGGATTCACTGTTCGGCCTCCCTCATGGTCAACCAAAGTAGCCCTGATCTCTTCTGAGATCACCTCTTATATGTTCTTGTCCGCTTTTTTTGAACATGCTGTCCTTTTCACCAAACTCCAATGCCGTGCAGAAAAGGAGTATTTACTTGTGGCCTTCATATAATACACAGTCACTGATTCGTTGGTGTTTAGATAGGATGATAGTCTTTGTTTGAAAAAAACTGTATTTAGTAGAACTGCAAACTGAGTACAAAAATGCACACTTGTTAACACTTGTATAAAGCTGTAATACATGTTCTTTATTACCACTTTGTCCATCAGCCATTTGTTACAGTCATTAAAACTAAATACACAAGGCAAAAGATAATTAAAAAGGCTACTTTCATTTCAGAGTCAGAATCAAGGACAAGCAACAATTTTCAAAAGAAGGTATTGCATTTTTTTTAAAGGTATTATTTAACGTACCATCACTGCTTGATTGCATACACCAGATTGGTTTGTAGTCAGACGACTGAATCCTAACATTTCAATAAGCAATTCTGGAAAAGAAGATAAATCTCAACGTAGGCTGAAGCCTGGCTCTCGAACTCTCTTTACGTCAATAAATCAATTCAGTGTGAGACATATGTATTCCCTTCTGTTCTTTGAAATACAGAAAACACTTATGATTGGTTTATGATGTCTGTGAAGTCCAGTTAAAGGGGCCCGTCTTTTCAGAGTGAGGTGAATTTCGAATCCTCTTATTATGTTTCATTCCGCAAGTGGTTCCTGATCATTTCTTCTTTGTACTTTGCCACTAGGTGCATGTCTATGAATTCAGTCAAGTAATAATGATTTCCCCTTCTATTAAATTATAACTTTATAATTGGCCCGAGGAGGTAAAACTATTATGCATTTCATATGAATAGAAAGTAAAGCATACTGAATAAGAGGAATCAGATGAATAAGATCCCTCCCTGGTAATGGCGTCTTGTGACCTTGTGTGGAGCTCGTGTTCCTAATGTTGTGACCCACTGCATTACGCTGTTGTAAAAATCCAGATTTTTCTTTCTCAAATGTTACGGCAAATCAGTCACAGCACAAAGGTACCACGAATCCACTGCAGAAAATAAATTGCAACATGGGAAAATCCACGTAATGGATGGTGATTTGAGCAAAAGCTACACAGGCAGCTCATCTGTAAACAGGTAATTCAAGGAGCAGATGCCCATTCTTCCTCTCGGAATAAGGCTGGCCTGAGGTGGCTGCCTGCTTTACAAGCTCTGAATAGCAATGAGTGATCCGGTAGTCCTCGTTGCAGCCAGTGCCTTGTTATGACAGAAACCCATAATTGTAGAAATGACTAAAACTGTTTGTGCCAAATTTGCAAATGCAACAATGCATGCATAGGCACAGAGGCCGGTACACCGTTGCACTGATTTCTGGGCTGTAATATTTAAGTGTTTCATTGGCTGGTGAATTGAAGCCTCTCGTCAGGGGAGGCTGTCTGCTGGTGAAGGACCATGAATATGCAGTGGACATCGGGGCAGCCATGTAGATGAATCTCTGCGGATGTGGATCCGCACCTTGTGTCCTTCTGTTCCTTGCCTGTTCTTCAAAACACTGAGGGGAAAGAGTTACAACTATTACGAACATGGAAGACTATGGTCGAAGGTGCATTGATTGAGTTGTAACAAAAACATGAGGCCTGATGCACTCTGAAATGTAATCATCATGTCACAAATAGACAAGGCATGAAACTCGTCTAATACATAGACCATTTACCTTTCTGTCAAAGTTAATACTCCCTCTTGAAACACCTAATATGTTTTGTTCACAATGTCTTCCTCTGACAATGACTTTGCATACCTGAAGGATGGTTTTCAGACATTCTCACATGCTTGCGTGCAATTACAATTAAAGCAGCGAGTTTCTTCTCCTGTTACACCAGATATTCTATAAGTAGACGAGTATATTCATTATATATATCTTGGAGATACAGCAGGTATTAACTCACCTCAGTCTCAGTTCCATTTTAGCAGAAAATGAAAGAATTCTTTTCTGGGGCTGCTGATGTTGATGCTGCCGCTGCAGGATGAGAAATGTGTACAATGAAACCACCGTCGAATGCATTATTCTCTCAAAATACAATCGGAGAATCTCACGAGGATTCTTCATGCCATAACATTACGTATTCCAACATGATACTGGAAGAACTTAAGCACAGACCTGCTACTTGGGGTCATTTTTTTTAATTGGATAGTTGTCTAGCGTGAGACAGGAGTTTTTAATATTATTGTTTAAATAATAATGTTGGCAGTGAGCACTGGCAGATCTGCTATTCCTATTCATTTAAACTGATATTTTCTTTCTATTCCATTCCTGATTGAGAAAGATTTTTTTTTTACTAAAATAAACGTGGCATACATATGAATAGTAAAGTCAAGGTCCAAATCATGCAGTTTTCTGAATAACACTGCCGCCTCTGCACTTCTTTTAGAAGGAAGGGGGGCGGGGAAGAGGACGTTTTTTATTTTCTTTCAGGCAGGTGCCCTTGGTTCTGATGTGTACAAATACAGCATATCACTTCAGAGATCTAAGGTCCGGGGCTAAGGTGGCCAAACGACATCTGTTGTCCTGTTTCGTTCCTCCCTTTTTCTGTCTCTTCCACCTTGGTTACTTTATTGTGCAGAGGGCAGCATTACAGATGGCATCCAAAGTCAAAGCCCTGTGTCACTTCTCTGTGTTTGCGGCAGAATAATAAAAAGGTGTTGTGAACGTGGCAAATGTCAGCTTAAAGGTTCATTGTGTAATATTTATTGGCATCTAATGCTGAGGTTGGAGATTGTAACTAAATGAACGCTCATCCTCACCTGAGGTTGCCACATCCGATATGCCCCATGCGTGAAAATACTACTTCCTGTCCTGTTTTCTAGATCTAATTGTTATCGTTCCCACATATTCTCACTCCCAACTCGCCACATGCCGATGCTTGGTCAGGGTGTCACATTTTTCATTTAGGTGTCATTTTTTTTACTCCAAAAGATACCTAGACAATGCCGTGGTTGCAGTTTAGTTAGTTTAGGGAATGAAAACAAGTTGGTTAGGGTTAGAAAAAGGAGAGGGCTTGAGTTAGGGCAAAAGGGTTAGGGGAAGGGCTAAAATAAGAAAGACAAAGACCATGAAATGGGACACAAACCTGGGATCTCCTGTGTGTAAATCCACAAACTTTGGTGTTCTGCCATAACTACCCCAACCACCTCCTACTGTGGGTTTTAACAACATCACCTGACCCATGTGGACTTGATGTCTCATGTCATGACCAATGACACAATGCGATGTCTTGGGAGTGAGAACGGCCTCGTCTTTCATATTACGAGTGGCAAAATAAAAGATTAATGAAATGATTTCATGTTTCTTATTAAATAAATAGGCGTAGATGTTTTTCGTTTGCAGCTACAGAATGACTAATATATGACACTAATGAAGTAGAAGATTAGCTACATTTTCTTTATCATTTAAATAAACTGCCACCAATGTTTTCACAAAAGCCCTGAATCTTTTAGGTTTCTAAAATAATTTATGAAAGGTATGACTGAACTGGCAAGCTGCGGTTAATCTAGCTCCCTAGCTAATGTTAACGGATTTGACTGTTTGATAAAAACATATATGTATTTGATAAAAAAAAGAATCTTATCTTTCATAACCACAAAACCAAAGGTAAGATTAATTGTCTTTAAATCCCAGAAACTGCCATATTTAATACATTGTATTATATAAGTTACACAATTATATGACAGGAAGTAGTATTTTCATAGATCGGGTTTTTCAGATAATTATAAGTTAAAGCAAAGAGGATTCTTATTTTCATGTTAATATAAACTAGTGAAAACATAATGGATATTATATTCTGTTTCTGCATCCACACACTGTACCTTTACAGGTACGCTTTAAGAGGACTATATTAAATGTTAGGTATAAAACACTATTATAAATGCATTTTAACTTCAGGTTATGTGTGTGCAGATGTTAAACAAACACAGCAATGATGATTTTTTTTTTTTTTTTGCTTTTTGCTATGATGTTTCTTTCAAAATCCTCCAGATAACTCATATACTTAGAAACCCAATGCACACTACTTTCCACTTTTACGCAAATGAAATTAACTTTCATTTGCGTAAAAGTGAAAAGGAAAGGGAAGAACCCAGTAGCTTATGTTTTACAACACTCAAGACTCATCATAAAAAAACAACAAAAGGAGTAGATATGTTGAAATTAAGTAGGACACGCATTATAATACAGTACTAATAAATAATCTTGTGTGTGTCAGACGTCTCAGTGTAATTTAACTCCACAGAAATCCAAAGACTGGAGGCCGCAAGTGACAAAGCAACAGCTGTTCCATCTCATCCCTCGGTATCTCCGTTCCTTTCACCTTGGAAACTTGGTTTTGTGGCAGGAAACATACTTAGAGGACATCTTAGTTCAGAAAGTCTGAGTCACTCATCCTCACTGATTGAAAGATTGTCCTGTTAAGATATATGCCTTCACATACGAATAGCTTAAGCAACTGTACTTTCTATATAAACTGTGAAATAGGAGTATTTATTTACAGCGGTATTTATTTATCGGATGGGGTTACATGCAGGGGATATGACAGCTCATTTACATATGCAGCCGTTAATGTGGGTTCAGCACAGGAGTAGTCTTGTGCGAGAAAAAAAAAGTTTAAAAATCACTTACTGTAAATCACTCCTGACCTTGAAGAGGCTTAAGTGTTCCTAATAGCAAGCTGTCAAAAACCATTTGCACAAATGTTCCGAGGGGCAGACAGGGTAATAGAGTGTGAGGGGACAGAAAAAAGATGTCTATCAAGAGAGAAGAAATAAAAAAGACAGATGTGGCCTCATGAAACAGAAATCCTGCTGTGTTTCATCATCAAAATGAGCTTTGGTGTCACGTCATGTCCAGCATGAAGCTTTCAGTGTCTGTTTTTGCCTCTCTGGGATGATGAACTGTGGCACAACCTGCAACGCATTCACAGAATGCAAGCATCACGCTGGGCAGAGACATACATAATGACAGTAACTTCTACCTCTGCACTCAGTTTGTGTGATGGTGTTTGTACTTTACTTTATACTGTTTCTTTTATGTAACAAGAGCTCCCCCACATTGTGCTCTTTTAATCTTCAGTTCAGATTAAAACGGTTCCTTGGCCTTTGATATCGATACGATCACTTATTCTCATTGTGATGGTTATTTTCTGCTTTGCATGTTTCTCATATTATCACCTCTCCTCGGGTTTATGCTCTTCTCTGAAACACTGAAACCTTGACTCTGTGGGATATAGTATATAGGCCTGCATTAGATGTATTATTAACAAGTACATCTCTGAGTTTCCAGCGCCGCTATCTACTGTAAGCACGCACTGATTCCAGACTGATTATGCATCGCTGTTATAGCCTACTTATAAGTATCTAATTAAAAAGCACGCCAAGAAATATTATTTTCCGAGAAACATATTTATATTGCAGTAAAATCCATTTTCATCTCCAAGTGAAGGTGTTCATGTCCTTCTAGGACCCAAAAAAAGACAACATAGCCATGAATGGATGCAGGTATAAATTTTCTGTACCCTTGAATATCTCATGTTTTATAAATAATTCCTTTTCAGCAACTAGAACGGCGCTCCGATAGTGCATACCAACCACAGTCCTGTCCATCTTTCTCTCTGACTTAGAAAACTTCAGGCTTCAGGCTCTTTTTATGGATCTGCTCTGAAATGTAATGGGTTCATCCTTGGCCCGTGGCCGACCCTTCCACCAAGTTTCATGAAAATCGATGCAGTAATTTTTGTATAATCTTGCTGACCGACAGAAAGGCGAGTGATCACATAACCTCCTTGGCAGAGGTCTCCAGAGTGCTAAAGAGTTGAACATTCCCCAGGAAAATGTTGGCTTGATAATATACTCAAGTGTTCTTCTACTTCTAGTAGAAAGACAAACAGGCATAATTAACTACTCAGAGGATCAGTGTGAGATTGTTGTTGTGACATAATTAGCATATTTTTAAAGGTCATTGTAGACATCATTTGCTGTAGTACCTGCGTAGGAGGTTGATGAATCACGAAATAAAAGCAATTAAATGTTATCACTTAACAAACCACTCTGAAGAAGGTACAAGACCGTAAAGGAGAAAACGAGAGTGTCAGAAATGTGACAGGAATGAGTCACTTTTCATGAGTTGTGATCAACACACAGGAGATTAAAGCAGTAAGAAATATGTGAGAAAGAAGAGGATAACGAGAGAAAATAGAGGGAGATTAAGGAAAAAAAAATGGTCTTCCTCATAAGGCGGGTTTCGCAAATTGTAACCGAATTTTCAGAAAATCAGCAACAGAAGATGTCCCATTGCACTTATTCGCATTTCCTTTTATCTATACGGTGACCAATCCAGCTCTCCCAAGTGTAAAAACGTTTTTGTAAGTCATGCGTTTTTGTAAAGTCATAATCCCACGGTCATGGGAGCTGTCATGTTGCTCGTGTGATGCAATGGGCCCGTCTGATTGGTTTGCGTCCACGTGTTAGATAGTGATAGATTCAGGACCGATCACTGGTCATTAAAGCTGTCAATCATCTGTTTTCATAACGTCAAATAACTTATTAAAAACAAACTATTGAGAAAGATGACAAGTGGAACACAAATTTCTCACGGAATTTACCTAAAAAGACCAAACCAAATCACCTTCTGGGAAAATGTATTAGATGTTTACTTTGAGTATTTATTGTGGCTCTTAAAATAACATGGAGGGGGCGGGATTTATGGCCTATACTGCAGCCAGCCACCAGGGGGAGACTGGGCTGTTTTGGCTTCACTTTTAGAAAGCTATCACGGTGCCCATATTTCTATAAGTTCTATGGTCTTGTTCTGTATTGCTGCTTTAATTCTGGGAGACAGGAGAGAGGGATCACAATCTGAACTGACATCCATTTCTCTGCCTGCAGCTAGATGTCGGTACAGAAACCATGCACACGATTAAACCAGTCTCTCTCCGCAATCATTATAACATGCAGTATTATTTAGTTTCATTTTATGCTGGGTTCTTTTAGCTGCCAAAGAACAAGGAAGAAGAAGAAGAAGTAGCCTGCAACACACTGACGCCCCTCTGTCTCCAGCAAACACAAAACCGACAGAGGCAAACAAAAACAACTGTGTGCATTGGCCGACTGCAATTGTTCTTGTTACGAGCAGATAGGCTTGTGGTACAAGAACTGTTCAATAAATCTCCAACCAAGGCGACTCATACAAATAATAAAAAAAAATGACGCACCTAGAGAACTGCAGGCATCCATATTAGACACTAAATATAACCAAAATAAAACAAGCCAGTTTTAGAATCCGTGTCCATTTAAGAGCCACTCATCATGAGACAAACGTCACCATGCTGCTACTAGACACACACTAAAATAAACGACAACATGGATTCTGGCGCACGCTGACACACGCAGCTACATCTTAGACAACAGATGAGTCATGCTTCATTTTTGAATCAGCTAATGGTGAGTAAATACGCTTTGACATGATGGTACTTTGTAGACACGGGAAAACCATGTTGCTTGAGGAAAACAACCGTAGATGTTTTTAAGTCAAAGATCTGAAGTTTAGATTTAGTATCAGTAACAATCATTTCGTCACATGTCGCATGTCCCTGCAATGTTTAAGTGTAAAAGCACATTTCTAGGTGACACTACAAACAGCAGGGTTTCAGCACATGCATGGATGAGCTATGAAAATACTGCTAAATAGGTTCGCTCGTCAATTATCTAACAGTTCGAAAGTATTGTCACTTTGACTTGTATAAGGTTATTTTATATTGTGCTAATGAGGATTTCTGCCGTCACTGGCAAGGTCTGATGTTTGAGGATAAATAAGCGAGTTCGTTTTTAGCCTCAATACTCCACTTTACTTTGTAAAAAGAAAAACTTGTGTGGTGACACAGTGGTGACGTTTTGGATAATGCAGTCGAATGAATTGTCTCCTACTTGAGGAATTGCAAAATTATTTAAAGCTAAAGTTATCACCACTTTGCAACAAGTCTGGCTCATAAAGAAAAAACCCTTTGCAAGAAGAGACCCCAGCTCTCAAGTCACAGCTTACAGTGCCACCCTGTGGTTACAGCTGATACAACTTTCATGCGGTCGTCGACTTGTCTTTAAACTAACATGTTTGCTTCCTTTTATGTAAAACATGATGTTACCGGTGTGACTTCGTGAAGTCAATCATGTTCTGCTGTTCACTTTATCATAAAACACTTATGACTGAAGTGAATATTAATTCATCTCAGAGGTGAAAGCGTTATGCATTATACATGAGACAGTTTCCATCCGCTTCAGTATAATTGCATTTCTTGAAGGGCCTCGTCCACTGGTTATGCATTTAAAGAACTTCCTTTCATACTTAATCGGGAGTTAATGAAAGATGCAAAACACTGAGGAGTCAAACAGGATAAGAAATTAGATGCTTTATAAGTCACTCAACCTCTATATTTGTGGAAGAACCTTTTGTGGTTGCGTAATGCTGGTTTGTAATGGAAATATTAAGTAGTATTTACTCTGTTCTACACTCATTATGTCCAAGAAATCTCTGGAACCAAACTGAACACCAGTGACCCAACAACAAACATATATAATAGTTCAAAAATACTTTAAGCAATGGCCCTCATATAATGAATATAATTAACCAACAGTATGTTCTCAGCTAAAAAAAGCTACATCCCTTATAAATCCACTGTGATACAACACCTTTAATGGATTCGGTTTAATGTTTTAGGTTTAGTTTAGATGGATATACAGTATGGTGTTTACATAAAGGCTTTTGTGCTTCTCACACATTAGTTATATTGTAGATGATTTTTTTGTCCCTGGTAAATAAGTAACATCGAATTGTTGATTATATGTGATAGCGTAGGAGACAAATCTCTGATCTTTCACTTTGCTAGTGTGAACACCACAAACCGCATTGAGTCTGATCTTTTCGGTTCTGATCTGTTCCATATGTCCCCCGTAATCAGATCCAGATCTGGTGTTTTGCAGTGCGACCTCAGTCTGAATAGTAGGATCAGAATTCATACGACTTTATGTCAAAAATTTGGCACAAACATTCACTTGGACGTAAGAATGAACTGAAGAATGACCAAATGTCAAAGGTCGAGGCCGCAGCGACAGTGACTTCATGTCTGTCCGTTGTTATTAATGCGATATCTCAGGTACGGGAATTTCTTCAAATTTGGCACAAAGATTCACTTGGACTCAAGGATGAACTGATGTGGTGATCAAAGCTGTTGTGACTTCACAAATCAAAATTAT
Organism: Coranthus polyacanthus; assembly: GCA_037367275.1. Lineage (NCBI taxonomy): Eukaryota > Metazoa > Chordata > Actinopteri > Kurtiformes > Apogonidae > Coranthus > Coranthus polyacanthus. Next base: position 5,685,339 of record JAPQRN010000021.1, read on the forward strand.
TAACTATATCTTCTGGTAAATGAGAGAACCACATGAACATGAGTATGATGAAGGATAGCGGAGGTATCTGATAGAACTTATGGTTACTTTAAAGATAGGTTTGGAATGCTCATGCTTTAACTTGTAGCACTTGTAATGAAGGGAATGATCTGAACACTTCGAACACCACTTCTTTTTTTTGCATGTGGCTCAGTTCAGGGCCTGGGCATTAAGGATGGCAGCGTAATGTAGCCTATGAGACCGCAACGAACACATGCAGCTATGTTAATTTAATGTGAGACATGAGGTGACGCGATTTTCTTTCACCTTCATTTTAAGTAAAGTCCACCATGGAAAACAGCAGCAAACATTTTAAGTCTATTTTTTTATTTCATACTTCATGTCAAGATATCTTTTAATATGAAGTTATGCCTCATAACAAAAGAATGTGTTTAAAGAACAAAGGGGAAAACTGTGGCTCACAAAATAAAGGCATTCTCTCATAATATTCTTTACAAAGTCATCTTACAACGAACAAAAACAGGAATTTCTCATATGTAACAGCAGAATACGATAAATCAAAGACCCTCACTAAACACTGACTCGAACCTAACTGTGACAAAAGAAAAAGAACAGAATGATCTGTACATACAAATACAGTTTAGCTCCTGAGATTCCCCGTGGGACAGAGTTGCTGCTCTCAACGTAAGCACCAGTGAGCGGTTTCTCCTTTTGTCGATAGATTGATTTACCACCTCATCTCCCTTACAATTAAAAATGTAAAAGCTTTATTATAAATCAGTGATCCTCTGGCGCAAATATCGCAGTGGTGGAGGACTTTAGAGCAACATCTGACCCTGCCATACACATCTGGTGATGTGAACAATATGAAAACTGCAACCAGAACAAAGTCACGACCGAATCTTCCTACGATCCAATCACCGTCACATTTCTCTGTTTTTCGATGTCAGAAAAACAAAACAAGTGACCAGAGTTCCTTCTTAAGCTCGTAAAACTGTACGTGATGTTGGTGTTGGTGTATAATTAACTCTTGTTCACAGACATTTACAGGAAATGACAATGACCCTCTCTTTGAAACTTTGGTGATGCAGAAAACGGCTTGAGATACCTGAACACTTTTATCTTTATATTGCTTTGACAAAAGAATCATATACTTTACAATATTCACTGACAGCACAACCGTTGAACACGCGCATTCACACATATGGAAACCTGACAAGAACTTGGCAAGCAAATATTTATGTATACAGGAGAGCTGCAGAAAGTCTTATGTAGTGTACAGTCAGATTTTCCTATAGGACGAAGACAGATGCTTTACGGCTGGTACTATTACACTGTTTACATGACCCATCATCACCTCCTTATCTTAAATTTATGCACAACAAAGTGAAAAATATTGGTTGGATGGGGGCGGGGGGTTCTTTATAATCTCCTGTTTCTTCTCTCATATGCCATCCTTTCATAACTTCCTCCTCACAGTCAGAGATAAACTGAGATCAATCATCAGTTTTTTTCCTCTTCTCACATATCCAAGATTTGGGGTTTTTTGGACGATGACAAACACGTTTCCATCTGTTAGGGAGATCTGTTCATCCAATGGATGCATTTGAGACGAGTCCTTCTGTTCCTTGCCAAAGCCAAAGTCCCAGTTGACATATCACTCAAACAGTCATCCATAATCTGTCTTTTTTTATCTGCCAAAGAGTATGATGAAAAATCTGTTATCCTAACTTCACCCACAAATAGTTCCTTCTTGCTGCTGATTCATTGCTTCCGCACTTGGGAAGAGGATAGAGGACAAGATGACCGCCGATGTCCTTCCTAGTGTCCGTTTGTCTCCGGGGCCGAGGCTGGAGTGGAAGGAGTGGATGAGCGAGAAGCGACTGAAGCCTTCTCGCCGCTGGGGCTGGAGACTGAAGGCACACTGTCAAGGGCCTTGACCCCGGCCAGACCGACAGGAGACACCCCTGCTGCCGCCGCCGCCGCCGCTGTGGCCACGGTGGCTACCCTGGTCGCAGTGATGGCAGAGACTGATTTGGGTTGAGCCTGAAGACCTGGGCTGCAGATGAGGTGATGCCTCTCCCAGTCTTTATGCTGGCAGAAGGAGCCGCAGTAACGAGCAGCGTTGCAGCCGCTGCAGGTCTCGCTTGCTTTTCGGCCACAGTTCCAGCAACACTGAGGAAAAAAATAAGGCAGACAGTTTGTTAATTTTCATTGTAATAAAGAGAAAAGATAAAAAAAGAGGAGTGTCTCTCCCTTTCTTTCCAAAAACAAAAGGGAATTAATGTAAAAAAAAAAAAAAACGAAAGACAATTTTTTAAAAAGATTTTTCTCTCCCGGGCTGGGCGCTATCATGGACAAAAATCATGATCTTAATGGGGCATAAAATCTTCTTTTCAGAGGAATCCTACAGATTGACTCATTAAATAAATAACAGCGCTGTCCAAACTTTCCCACTCCACCAACATTCATTTTAAATGGGCCGAATACAAGTGTGAATATGCTATTTTACAGAGCACTGCATTATGGGTAGTTTTTAGCATTAATCTCGCTAGGATATTTTCTTTATTTTATTCCATTTATAGTGATTCTTTAGACTCTGTCACCACTAAGAGTGTTTGTTTTGTCCACTTTAACCCATTAAGACCTTGCGCACCCTCTAAAAACATTCTAAAACCTAAGCACTGTTTGAAAACCTGAGTTGTCCGAAAAACAGAACAAAGTACAACTGTATTTCTCAGGCAGCGCACGATCTTAAAAAGGAGCAAGCAAACACCACACCTGGTCTTACAGGTAACACACACATATAGTGCATCTGATCTTAATGGGTTAACTTGCAGGGGTTTATGTAATGTGTTTTTTTTTTTTCTGTTATTGACAGTAAATGAAGTTAGTCATTAAATGAGTTCAGATCACCTCACTACAGTAACAAAGCTGTTGGTGGCTGCAGACATTAGACTGCGCAGTAATCCTGGTTTTACACAGATGCTTTGCCGAAGCAATGGCGCAAAACGCACCATTAGAGATGTTTTATGTTATTATGAGAAGATTAAAAAATATTTTCAGTTCATTATGAAACTGTGGTGGGCCGCAGTGAGAGAGGAGAGACGCAAACTCTGGCAGTGCATTTCAGAAGAAACAGGTTATGTGATGCAGCAGTAAAACTATAGCGATAGAAATGGTATTGTGGCATTTTATGTCTTGTTTGAAAATACAATGTACCATAAAGAGTCGATACAGGCCGCACAGCTCTAGCTCTCGCTGTCGGTACTATATGCAAACAGGTACACAGTCTGTCTCCGCTTACCTCACTGGAATCCTCTTGTTCATTGATGACCATGATGGCATCCTCTTGAGCTTTTCTCTTTGCCTCAGCCAGAGTCTTTTCCATCTTAGCCCTCTCAGCAGCAATCATCTCAAAAGCCTTCTGCTCGGCCTCTGCTACTGCCTTCTGTACTTCATCCATGGCCTGGCGCTTCACTTCATTCACTGCCTCCTCTATATTTTTGGAGAGAGAAGTGTGTCATGGTAAGATGTGCTTGTCAAACTTATGCAAAAATGCATCAGTAAAAAAAAAAAAAAAGGCCACAGATCAACACAGTAGTTTGATTTTTGTGTTCTACTTCAAAAATCTTCAAATAGTTTTCTGAAAGACTGCTTGACTAAAATGCATTATTACATTTATATATTTATATACTAAAGCATGTAAGCTTTTTGCAAAAAAAACGTCACCAATTTGAGTAATCTTACCCGCTTTTCTCCAGATTTCATCTGTAACGTATGCTGAGCCTGGCCGTGGAGCAAAGTCGCGCTGGGAGTCTGCGGGAAAGCAGAGACAGAAGGGATTAGCACCTGCCAAGGCTTATAAAGACATTAAGATGATTAATTGTTGAAATAATGCTTGACTTTGTGACTGACAGCTCAATCAAGGTAACAGGTGCTTACAAAAGAATATCAACCGAGACTGTTGAGCCTGAAACAAAGGCCTGTAGTAGTACTATATGTTTCATCTAGGTTTTTATTTTGTCGTCTAAGCAAAGATCCCACAAATCCAGGCCACACAACCAATGTAATTGTTGTTTATCGGAGTCTTGGAGTGATCTGAGATCTGACAGCTTTAGAAAGGAATGTGTTTGGCTTGGAGGTAATTTCGGACCAACAAGCTGTGTCAACATTCTGTCCATTCCCTCAAATCTCTCTCTCCGCATTTCGGTTCACGTCTGTGTCACTACTGGGTTCTGCCGCTCCAACACACGCCTCCTGGATCATCTCCTCTTTCCCCACCTCTTATATCATCCGCCTCACAACTACTCGTTTATCTTTTTATATATTTACATCTCTTCAACTAAGCCTGCATATTTCCCTCCCCACCTCCACCCATTTCCACCCTCTCTACAGTCTTCCTCAGGCCGAGCCCAGGCAGGCAGGCAGGCAGGCAGGCGGGCTTCCCGGCTGGGAGCCCAGATGGTGCCTTGGAGAGTCAGCCAGCTCTGGGTCTCGGAGCCTGCAGGACGGCAGGACGGCCCTTCTGTGGCCGATATGGCCGAAGCCAGTCCTGGCACCTGTCTGTGGATGGACCAGCAGGGGGACGGCAAGGCTGGCACTCAGCGAGAACACTGCCAGTACACAACAGACTGGGGAACTAACTGCAGAGCAACTCACTAACACACTGACATGTGACTTAGGTGCTGTTCTATTAATGGCCACTAGGCGGTGTGAACAGTTTGAAACAGGCTGTCCTGGTTTGTGTTCAGACCTCATAGTAACCTTTATCATGCTTACATTAATATTTCAGTTGAATTCATTGAGAATTCACTGTTCAGGTTTTGTGAAATGCCGTTTTTGGTTTTTAGGCACAGAGGCTGTTGCTCACTAATAAAGCTTCATATGTTTTTGTTCTTTACTACAAATACTAGTTCAAATATTAGTTCACACAAATTAAACAAAAACATTTCTTCATTTAAATCCTATGATATCTATCCATTTTAATGTTGTGTACTTAAAATGCTCAGATATCGTAATATCTGCTCTGAGGTGAATAAAAATACACGTATAGTGCTGAAAGTAGTGAAAATAAAACAATATTAGGGGTAAGACAAACTGTTCGTCTTCATCTTTTGTATTCTGAGTGAAATGACCCTTTAAATTTACCAACCATGTTTGTTATTGGTTTGGCTTCATTCAGAGGTTATGAAGCAATCTCCTTTTGTGAGAAAACAATAGGCACAAATCACAGAAATGGCAACATGACTGTTGGTTTCTGCAACATACCAACATACCAGAATGAATGGAAATAAAACAGTACCCACCCGACTCTGCAGTGTGGGGGCTGTGTGCTTTGGAGAAGGGAGCTGAGCCCGAGCCTCCTTTGCGCGGGTCCTCCTGCTCGCTCGAACGCCGCCTCCAGTAGTTGAGCTCCTCGCGGTCTGATTCCTGGCATCGTCTGAGCACGCTGACCGACCTCCGCGTTTTCTCCACCATGTCCACGATGCAGTTCAATACCTGGAGGAAGAGAGGAAGATGTACAAAAACTACTGACTCAGATTGACTACTGAGATTTGATTTTGTGTTAAAGCACAGCACAGACCAGCACCAGATTATATCTCTGAACTGTTAACCTCGTATTCCACATCCAGACTGCTGTCCATCCCACACTCCCACACAAAACTTTAAATCCAAAGGTGACCGAGCATGTTCATGTCATTGGGTCCGATTTATGGAATCGTTTGCCGCCAACGAATAGATCTTTCCCTCCCTTGAGGTTTTTAAATCCCGCCTTAAGACTCACCATTTTTCTTTAGCCTTTTATTTATTATCATGAAAGCTTTCTGGCTTTTATTCCTTTGCATTGTAACTTTAGTATTTTATTGCTCCTTTGCACAATTGATGCTTGTGTTTGATTTTATCTAGATTGTTTATGCTCTTACTTATTCACTTATTTCCCCATATTTATCTCCGTTTTTCTGTACATCTGTTTGTTTTTTTGTTGGTTCTCTTAAATGTCCATCATAAATAAACTGATTTGACTTGATATTAGACAGATAGAGGAATATCCATATCTCATTAGTACCTACTAAAACATGACCTGAGGCCACTGTATTCCTACTTTTCGATAAGTATATGTAGTGGTCACTGAAACTTTGACCACTTCTAAATGAACACACGACAGCAGTACGAGTGCATACGAGTACATATATTGCAAAATACTATGGAAGAACCAGTCATTATAATTTCATGAAATATACCAATAATATACCAATTAGTGTTACACCATTAAAACTTTCCTTCAATACATAATACCAAGGTGTGCTGAAGATGTGGCTTGTGACTGTTAAAAAAGTAAAAATCACAGTTTTTTCTGAGGAGCCCAGTTAAACAAATGACATTTTGAATGCTTTATATATCACAAGTGACTAGTGGCATTTTTCTGCTGACTTACATGATCCAGATGCCTCCATTCATCAGCCCACTCTCTGTCTGTCAGTCTGTGGTCCACTGGCTCCTCACGGTAGCCGCCGTTAGTGCCTGATTAAAACACACAAGACAGACCACAGGCCAATGTGATTAACATTCCTCTTAATTTATGAGAAGCCACAAGTGACAGTTACTGAGTGAAAGGTGTGTGTGAGTGTGTATGTCTGTATCCTGTGGCTAATCTGTTCTAAGATGACAAAAAATAACAAACTGCACTTAAATTGCACTTAAACTGTAGTTTCATTCATTCAAACACAAGGTATATGTGATGACAATAAAATGGGAGCGCATTTAAAGAAGGGAGGATGTGAGAAGTCAAAGGCAGCACCTTTTCGCAGGCCCAAATCAGTCAGTGTGATGGTCTGGAAAAACCTCTCCTTAAAAAACAGAAACTCATCGAATCGATCTGTTACGTCGTCCGGTAGGTTGATTGGCTGAGTCACAGCTTAACCTAGCATCCCTGTACATTACAAAGTTACAGCTGATAAGCAGCTCCATTTTAAAAGGACCACTCCCACCCTTTGCACAGTGAATCTCAGCTTCTTCCCTCCAGACAGAGGTTTAACTTCCCAAAGTGTAAAACAAAACAGTTTAAAGCAGCCATCGCTGAGGTGAACAAGTTGTAACAGTATTACACAGACAGAGGCTATACATTTATGTATTCTACATTTGTTTTTTTTTTTATTGTCACCGTGTACTGAGTTTGCTGGAGTACTCAGTGTTTAATTGTACAACTCCAACATTTTCCATTTTTTTGTGTTGGAGTTGTTTGTAAAAATGTGTGTCAAGAGGGATGTCTTTTCTTAACTGCAAACTAATTCTACCTACAGGTAAAAAAACAAAGTCACCTGAACTTGAAATTAAGAACGACATGAGGTTAAGAAAAGAGAGGAAAAAGTGCAAGATGGACTGGAGGATAGTGAGCAGCAAAGATGGGGTGAAAGAGAGAAAAAGAGAAGCCTTTGATGCGAAACAGACTTGCAGCACCCAGAGCCTGAACACATCTGGAAGTCAGCTGTCAACCACACACACACACACACACACACACACACACACACACACACACTCGCTCTCTCCCTAAACTTCTCCCTTAGCGCCTCCCCTCCTGGAGCTCACAGCATTCCAGTAGGGAGACACTCAGGCTGAGTGGAGTGGCTCCACTTCTAAACACAACCAGCCGCTCTGAAACTCACTGAAGACCATTGCTACCATGTACACACACAGAAACACACAGAGAAACATAAGCACACTTGCTTAGTTATTTAATTATCTCATTTCAGTTCAGTTATTGCACAATGCCGCGACTTAAGCAATATCGAATTGTACGTTTAGCAGTAATAACAGTTTGCACACGCAGGCTCGGCCAAAAAATTCTTGATACTCATCCCTGCACACAGACAACAAGTGAAAGCACACATGCTACAAAGACAATACTGCAATTTCTTAAAATTGAGTAACAAACAGCCAACAAGAGGCCGCATGCACTCTCGTCCTGCTGTAGAGAATAATGATTCTCTCTCACACATACTACCTTCCCCTTGACTACTTCTCTACTTCTGGTTCTCATCAGTGTTCATCAGTTCAAAGCGGTGAGTGTGTGGACTGATGTGTTTATGTATGTGTGTGCGCATGTGTGTGTCTGTGAGTTAAGTGGCGGCAGGCAGGCGGGAGGCTGTCAGACAAGGGACTACAGCCTCATAAACACAGCACCTCTACCATGAACATATCAAGGTGTGTTTCTCCGTGTGTGTCTGTGAGCTACTGCTGTTTCCACTGTGTGCTGACAGGCCCCAAATGGAGGGCAGATATACACCAGAGTAAATCCAACCCTCCCTGTCCGGACAGTATAGTTCTGTTTATACACATGTGGACTCCACGAATAT
>JAPQRN010000021.1:5714790-5728791 GCA_037367275.1 Coranthus polyacanthus
AGAGAGAGAGAGAGAGACAGAGAGAGAGAGAGAGAGAGAGAGAGAGAGAGAGAGAGAGACAGAGAGAGAGAGAGAGACAGAGAGAGACAGAGAGAGAGAGAGACAGAGAGAGAGAGAGAGAGAGAGAGACAGAGAGAGAGAGAGAGAGAGAGAGACAGAGAGAGAGAAAGAGAGACAGAGAGAGAGAGAGAGAAAGAGAGACAGAGACAGAGAGAGAGAGAGAGAGAAAGAGAGACAGAGAGAGAGAGAGAGAAAGAGAGACAGAGACAGAGAGAGAGAGAAAGAGAGAACGACAGAACAAGAGTGCACAGCATCTGTTTCTGTTCACACGCTCCTTCGCCAAACTTCCACTTTTAGAAAAAGTAAACAGCATTTTTTTTAGAAAGGGTAAAAAAAAAAAAAGAGGAGGAGAATGTGGAGAAGAGGGAACGAGGGGAATCACTAAAGTCCTAAACATGCATTCTTTGCATGCATTTAAAACCACAAGATGTTGGTTTTAAAGGACATTATGGGTAGATGTATCATTATATGTCATTTATACACATTTGTACTATTTGTATTCCACCTACCTTTCAATGTATGACTCATTATTTCATTTTTCAGGTAGGTGTGTATTTTGGTGGCCCCGGCAATTTGCAAATGCCAACGAACGCCACAGATTCACCTTCAGCACCGCTCTTTGCGCTCCTGAATCGAAGAGTGAACATGTGCTTTTAGTGAAAACAACTGGCCCATTTACACAGCCTGCTGAAAGTGAGAATGATGAGCTGCATCGACGTCAGTGAAAAAGGGGGAGCTGGCATTGCAGCAGAGGGGTGTAACGTTTTGTTACACGTGTTATGTGTGCAACCCACCATAGGGAAGAAACAGTTAGCAGCTGAAATACCGAAACCAAGATGCTACTGTTGAAAATGTCTGCGAATTGGAGAGAAATCCACCACCATTCATGATTTGCAAGCAACACAAGTATGCTTCTACTTCCGACGTGTAGAGCTGCAAAACTGTAATACTGCGCTATCGCCAAGGCAACTGCAGAGAGGATGGCAAGCAACCATGACAACCACGATGGTCACAGTTGCTCTGGTTGTCATGAGGCTATACAAGCAGCACTGTTTCACACAGAATTGTTATCTTCTTTTGTCACCTGACGTGCTTTACAGAGGAATCGTACAGATCACCCCATTAAATAAATTAATAAAGGCGCTGTCCAAACTTTCCTAATCCACTGATATTCATTTTCAATGTGCCGAGTACCACTGTAAATACGTAGAGCGTTGCATTATGGGTTGTTAGCACTGACGTTGCTAAACTAGCGCATGCATTTAAGTATGTATATAGTGATTCTTTAGCATCTGTCCACACTAAAATATTCAGTTAGTCCACAGAGTAACCTGTAGAGTTGAACATGTTTTGCTGCTGTTGAAGAAATAATGAATGAAATGACTTTAGACAGCAAAGAATTAGTAAGTCTGGACTCGTGGTCGGGCTCCACGACTCCGTCTGATTTGTTTTTGCCGAAGCAAGACTGCATTTTTGGTTTGATGCTTTCGAATCTGTCACCACTAAAACTGTTACTGAGGAAATAAAATGAGTGCAGATTGTCTCACTACAGTCACAAAGCTCTGGGCTACAGATGCTTGGCTGTGCAGTAAGTGTGACTTTATACAGATACTTTGCTGAGATCTTTAAAGTTAAGTTTACTGTGAGCAGTGTAAAAGTATTTACACTGTATCGCGCTACTGAGCCACCCAAAACCACAGCCGGGGAAGTTTCTTCACTGCGACAACCAACAATGTTACACTTGTAGGTTTCTTTTTTGGCCATCATAAGTCACGCAACCGGGGCAGCATGACGTCGACTCTGTTTGGTTCAGTGTAAACAGGCAAAGCCAGCATAATGAGGGGTCTTCTTAACAGCAACATAATAGGAACTGTTTGAAAAAGGGCTTATACGGTGTAATTATCATGACAATAGATGCAGAAATACAGTCAAAGTAATCAGCGCATAGTAATTCAAGGTTTCAATGTGCGCATGTAAATACTGTTTTGATTGACCAACACAATGCATTGGTGAATAACAAACAAAAGTCCCGTCGTGCCATCAGGTGACAACATAACAATGCATCGCATACCTACAATCCTGACATTGAATGGCCGTCCCAATGGAATAGCGAGGTATTTTCATCAGCTGTTTCCTAAAGTAACTGAGATCAGAAGGGAATTGAGAAACGTGAGGTATCCTCCGACAAAGCGAGGTCTCTCGGACAGCAGGCAGCACTGAGCGCTGAAGACAACTCATACACACATATTCTCATTTTCATTAAGCAATGCAACTCATACACAGTGAGAGCATTTTGTTCTCAGCACTCTCTGAGGAGTTTGAAAGGGTAATCTGAGCAATGGGATTTAACCGAGAGAAGTTGCTGCCAAATCAGTGTGAAATGATGACAGAGATTTTCATGTAAAAAAAAAATAAAATAATAATAATGGTGCGGCTTTGTATTCTTTTCCCAGCCACAGTTTGCTACAGAAGCTTTCCAACTTCACAGTGAGATTTTCTGTGTATGTGGTGGCAATCAATTATCAAGCCTTTCTATTGTCATACAATGTGCAAAGTGGCTCACTTAACAGCCCGTTCCCTTCCCACCAGGTTCTGCGTGACTTACCAGGAGATCCATTACACGCAGAGCTGCAGCGATTACTCGATGAATCGATTACTTGTTGACTACTAAAGCAATTGACAACTATTTTGATTATCGATACTCGGTTTGAGTCATTTTTAAAGAAAAAAGTAAACATTCTCAGATTTTGCCCTCTTAATTTTCTGGTTTCTTCCCTCCTCTCATGTCACGTCGGGCAATAACAAGCACCCTTTTCACCATTTTCAGCCATTTTATAGACCAAATGACTACTAACTGATCAACTGACACTGAAAATAATTAGTTAGTTGCAGCTATTTACAAGGTCTTGACCGAGTTGACCTCAGAAAACTAACAAAGATGTTGCCTCATCATAACTTACATTTACACTTAGAGTTGCACTTGAACAAACTAAATAGGCAAATGACAGCCACGAGTGAAAAAGAAACACAAAAGACAACACAAATCATTGTTTAATGGTGGTGTTATATGATTAAGAACGCACAATTAAAATCCCGTACGTGTGGTTAAAAGTTGAAAATGGCCCTGAAACTGATCAATCTTTTTCTTTTAGTTAATGATCCATGTTTCTGCTATTTTTCCCACCAAACCTCCTCATTGCTACCCCTCCTTCTCACTAACCATCTTACCAGCATTGCCCCCCTCCCTCCGCCTTTCCTCTTTCCCTCCATCTCATCAGACTCCTGATGTTTGCTAATCTGATGCAGTCAGATTTCCCTGTCTGATCTCGCATGGCCACATTTTCCATGGCATCTTCTATCTAATGGGGACACGTCATTTTCCAGGTCAATTTCTGTCTGGAAGACCATTTACTGTAAGAAAAAACACAGTTAGAAATCAAATAAGATGTTTCTCAGTAGTAATTAAGGGTAAAGTCAGGCTATTTTCTCTCAGGGTCAGATAAATGATAGGTTACATGAACATATAACAGATATTGTACAGTTACGTTTTACTGTATGTGTTGCTTCTGGACATAATGGAGGGTGGGAAGGGGAAGGATGAGGTTACCAGAACATCACCCTGCCACAAACACACAGTTTTCCCTCAAACTTCACTGTCCTCAAATACAAAATAAATATAGAAAAAACACTTTCATCTATCCTTCTTCCTCCGCTTTTAGTTAAATGGTACTTGGCAAACCACAAAATTGTTCTGGTTCGCAGCGTGGCTGAAGGGATAAACCATTTCACAAATATGCCCAATTACATACTCTACTCTCTCAAAATATTCTAATTCTGTGCTCCTTTCTTTACTTTCATGCTCTATTTCGCTTTGTTTTATTGAAGCCATTCCTTACTTCTGCTAATTTATGTATTATTATGTGTTGCATAATACATTTTGATGTGAACCTCACACAAACTCACATAGTCACAATGAGTTTGGAGGTAGCTTCAAATACTGATTCACTGATTGATCATTTTCTTGGCTGATTCTGATTTTCTTTCTTTTTAAGAACTATAAGTCTACACAGCAGAACACAGCACGCACAAAGCACACAAATGGACAATTCAATAGTGTGTTCATAATAAAACATCCGACTATTAAATGTACATTTTCTCCAAAACTGCACCAGGTAACAGGACCTTCGCTCACTCAAGCGCATCTTAAAATAAAATGCTCCACGTGCACAAAGAAAATCCACCTGAAAATGTATTGTATACTACTTGTAACATGTAACATGTAAGTGCTGCGTCAACATTAGCAGATGAGTGATTACTCATGCCTCAAATAAGCAGCAAATTAGCACGTGTCTGTGACGTTACTGTCTGTGTCGCTGTGTGCATGACGTGAACCTAGGACTGGGCACGATCTGGCCAAAAGGTCATATGACGATCCTTTGAGGTAGAATCACGATCCATGATCTGAATCACAACTTTGTCCTGATCTGAATCACAATAATAGTTTCCTCTGGAGGCTTAGGCTGTGTGTCATGGCTTTGGTTTTTGTCTGACTAGAAATTGCATCTCTGCATAATTTTGGACCATGTTTTTGCAATATTTTGATAATATCTAGATGAAACAAACAGCTCACATTTTCCCGTACATACATCTGTGAGAGCTGCAGCGCTTCCATTAATTACTTTAGCTGAGTAGAAACATTTCAATAGCGATGTTATTTCTTTTTTTAAGGACATGATCGCTACGATCCCTCTAAAAAGTAGATGATATGACAAATTGAACTCAATCATGATCTAAGACTGTGAGGTCGCCCAGCCCTACACGAGGCTCACAAGGCTAAATGTGACGAGCACAGACACATCGGAGACTGATCAATTGGTCATGGTTGATCAAGCAGAAAACACATTGTCTCCGGTTGATTGGTGATCCATTGATTGGTGCATCTCTGGTGTCCGTTGAGTGGATGACCACTTCAGCAGCTCATGTTTGTCAGTGAAGCATTTCTTGGCCATTTTCTCAGTGAAATCACATTGAATTTGGCTCCTGTGTATCGTGCGTCTCTCTCTTCAACTGTATGTTTGTGCGCATCCTTCTTCATTTCATTGTGATGTGACATTACGGTACAAATTTAGATTGTCGTGTTCCTTATATCGTCACATGATCTGCTTTTTAAAAGGGCCGTAGAGACTGTATTTAAATAAATACATAACAGTGCCGCCCAAGCTTCCCTACTCAGTTAACGTTCGAATTTTAAATGACACGAGTACATGATGGGTTTATAGCATTAATGATGCTAGGCTAGCAAGTTTATTTAAGTCAATTTATAGTGATTCCTTCCTCTCTGTTGACACTCAAGTGTTCAGTTTTAGTCCACTTTAACCTGCAGAGTTCGTATAACATGTTTTGCTGCTGCTGAAGAAATGACTGATGAAATGACAACTTAGTGAAGAAGTACCAGCTTCTGAACTCTGAGATGCAGTGAGTCTGATTTACAGATGCTTTAGAGTTACATTAGAGCGTTAAAAACCTTTTTGGTTAATTGTAAAACCCCACAAAGACAAATGAGGCTACCACAGTCTAGGCAATTAATGAGAACCACTGCATCAGTCACAGATGTACGTACAGTTAGGAAAATGTGGACTATTGTTTATTTCCTCTTGCTATTGTCAAAATATTGCAATAATCTCAGTCCAAACTAGTTTCTAGCAACAACAAAAAGCCATCAAACACAGACTAAGCTTCCAGAAACCAGAGAAAACAAGAACAAAACTTGTTATAGTTTGGTTGTAACTCACCTGCATTTCATAAGAGATAATTAAAAATTGTCATTCGTGGATCATGATCATCACACGATCTTTTGACCAGATCACCTAGTACAAATATGACTTGTAGGTACAATGTCGCGTTACTTTGCCATGTTTTGGGTAGGAATAGTCAAGTAAGGGATTTTTTTAAGATGACCTGCATTTGGTCGGACATGGCCTTAGTTCAAAACTATATGAATTCCCTCATGGCTCATTCACAGCTCGTCCCAAAGACATTAAAAACAAATGGGTCCCTGGTCAAGGGGGGTCCCCATGGTGCTCTCATACAAAACAACCACTGACTGGTACTTTACCCCCTCCTGACATCCCACCAGCCCAAACACGCCTCTCCCTTTCCCTCTTTCCCCGCAGTCCACTGCCCCGCCTTTCTCCCCCCTCTGTCCTTCCATTCCATGACTATTGTGTCCTTCTTTTCAGGCATCCTCATATCACCCATAGCAAATGGGTCCCGTATTTTCCTCTCTCCTACTTCTCCTCCTCCCCCTTCGTTCTGTTATTTTCTCCCTCTCTTACTCTCTCCCTCTCTCTCTTGCTCTCCTTCACTCGGTGCCGATGAAAGGCAGGCATTGAGCCGGCAGTGGCATTCCAAAACCTCAGGCCTCGGCTCCAGTGTGTCTGGCTATTCAACACTGCTGGGAGCCATTAGTTTAAGTAAGGCCTGACCCGCCTACTCACCCACGGAAAACCCTCAGATCTCCTATTACACTCGGCACACAGAGGGGAGACACACGGCTGCTCCTCGGGTGTGTGTATGAATGTAAATACAAGACAGAGACAAAATAAAGATGGGTAAATCGAAGAAGTGCTGGTATGAAGGAAGGGGAGAAGTGAGTTTGCATGTATGAGCGCGAGCGTTCACGAGTGTGAGGGAAGGAAAAGGGAAAGTGACAGAGGAAGAAAATGTCGGTGCGTTAGTATAAGGGAGACAGAATGAGAGAGTGGCTGCATGTGTGCTTCAAATTTATGAGCGGCGGGTCACACGCTCACTTGGCTGCATCTTCCTAAAGTTTCCACAGAGGGAGGCCAAGTGCATAGTCAGACGCCAAAGCCTTCTCACCAATAACTCCCCTTAAATGATATTCAACAACCACGCACTTTTTCGAAGTCTCTCCAACCGCTCTCTTGTTTAACTTAAGCACCAGATACGCCATCAGGGATATCTATCTGCAGCACTCACAGTTAAGTCCTTAAATGCAGCAATTTGCTAATTGGAAAATGACACCGCAGATCAGAACGTTGTTCCACATTGCCAGCCTCACCCAATTGTCGGCACATAAACATGAATAATTCTCATAAACAACTCCATGTTTGGGAGAAGTCGTGTGTTAAAAGACTGTGTGAGAGTGTGAGCTCGCTAAGACGTGAACAAGCCCACACACAGACGTAACACATGCAGTGAGTAACTTCTTTATACAATGGAGATAGATGTCAGTGCAAGACTCTTTCTTTTTCAGCAACTATGCTGTGTTTTGTTCACAGCTGGCCACTTAAAATTTACCACTTGCTTTATGGAAAAACTTCAGTTAATTATGCATGGATCTAATATAACTTTCATCCATTTCATCAATAAATTATTTATTGGTTAACAATACGTACTTGCAAACGTACGTTTGTTTACTTCGAAAGCAAACCAAAACCTCCTTTAACTGGTGGCATCTGGTGTTCCAGTGTCTGGTGTTCCAGATGCCACCAGACACATGTACATCAATGGGCCTTGATGAGTCCTTTTGAGTGTCAAAACAAGAAATCCAAACAATAGAGGTTTGTAGCTGTGAACGACTCACAACACAGGTGGAAAACTGCTCAAATCTGAGCAATTTTCTATTCTGCAGTCAAAAGGAACATTTGGTTAATCCCGTCCAGATGATATTATATTTAAATTTTTATTAGTGGGAGCAATAAAGTAAGCACTAAAAAGTAACAACGGCACACATTACCAATAATATCATTTTTGCTTTTCATCATAGTAACAATAAATAGACTCCCATGCTCAAGGGTCATATCACCTGGTGAAAGCCATCACATTATGTTGTTTCAAATGAATGCACATTACCAGTGGGTTAAGCAGGGGAAAGTTGTCTCTGCTAGTGATGACAAACCCACCAACACAGATATACGGATACTTTCTACTTGCATCCGTATATCTTTTCCTGATGTGTGAGTGTGCGTGTGTTCAAGGCTCCCTGCTACCAGCAGTTGAATCTATATAAACCTTCCATCTCTCTTCCTCTCTCCCCGAGGCTGTAGGAGCAGCTGTGTTGTTCTCTTCCCTGGCGATGGCCACACCTGTGATCTGCAGGTGGTTCATCTGGCAGTGGAGCTGAGAACACCTGGCCAGGCAGAGATAGAGCCTCCAGGCTTTGCTCTGTGTGTGTGTGTGCGTGTAATAGTTTTTAGGATTTCTGAAGGGCTCAATTAAAGCTGAGGGAAGATAACGGCTGGCTTTGCTCACACACACCCCCACATATACAGAGACATGTGTTGGCATTTCCCAAGGTTAAGCCTCAGGGATGTTTGGACTTGTCAGTGTTGCAATGCAATCCTCAGCTCATGTGTGTGTGTGTGTGTGTATGCACGTGTGTAATGGCAAGGGGGTATTTTTAAAGTGTTATTTGCTATGGTTCTTTTTTATTTCAAGACATAACAAATCAAACCAAATTTCACTCTTTACACCCTGCTGTTTTGGCTCAGTTTTGTGGACCAAATCTTACAACTCTGTCCTAATCAAACATCAGGGGACTGTGGCAGCACCTGCTTTGTTGTTTTGCAGATCCACAAGGGGTATGACATCTTGCCATAGTACTCTGCTAGGACAAACAAGCAAAGACAACAAACAGAGACACCAGCTGAGGACAAGACACATAAACAACAGAACAATTTCCACCCTGGAAGCAAGAGCAGATGACAGTGCGACGACGTGCAAATTTGTGTGTGTGTGTGTGTGTCAAGGTTTTTTGAGCTATGGAGCAGGTCCTGTTCACTGACAACAGAACGCCCAGCAGGAGTGAAATCAGAGAAGGGACAGATGAGGTGAACTTGACAAAAGTCATAAAACTCACAACAAACACGTGGGCAGAGGAGCTCGGAAGTGATACTGGCTTAGGCTGAGATTCCCTGTCACATTCACTGTTTGTGTGCTTTTATAAAACGGATAAAGCCGCACTAGTCCAAGGCCACTAGGGACAGGATGGAAAGCAGCGATTATCTGGGTCAGAAGCTGTTTATTTTAATGCTTGCCTTTGACACACATTGTTGGAACTGATATAAAATGCGTTGTCCTTGACAGAGATGTGTTTAAAATTAACACAGGATGTTATTTTTAACACATCTGTTTTGAGGTTATGACAAGAATTATGTCAGACTCAGCAGGTAAATGATGAGCAGATAAGCATTATCTTCTGAAAAAGGTTCCGTGAAAATACAAAAAACACGTGCGGAAACTGTGCGATATTGCCTATATCTCATCAAACCATGACATGGCAGTTATAACAATAAGAAACCATATGCAGCTGGATGTCAGCTTTACTCTGCCCAGCTGCAGTTGGACTCTGCATGGTGGCCAGGGCAGGCGAAAGGGAGAAAGGGATAAGGATAGAGAAATAGAAAATGGGCAGGAAGATTGGGAGGGGATAGAGGGAAAGAAGAAGAGGGTAACAAAGAGGGATGGATGGACGGAGACCGAACGTGAGACAGAAACAGTAGGTGAGAAAGAAGCACTGGAGAAACCCTGGAAGGCGTGGAGAAAAGGGGGAACCAATGCTAACTCCTCTTTGTCTGAGCCAAGTGGGAAATAATGGTGTGGGGGGGTGAAAGGCATGAGGAGTGGGAACAAACAGGGACATTAAAAAAAGCATAATATGGTGATAAGTTCCTTTCACTTGCTTTTTTTTCTTTTGCCTGACCACTCAGATTTACTCTGAAGTAACGGGGCCCTTTTGTTCCCAGCCAGTGTTCTCTACTTTAAGTAGAAGAGCGTATAAATGCCTGTGCACAGTCGCGGGCCTTGCATCCCGCCATCCCAATAAAGGATAAATGTTTTTTGTCCGTGATGATTTAAATAAAACACTTTAAACAGGAGAACGTACAAAAGAGGCTTTAATCCCTTTTTGTTGAATGTTTCAAAAGCCATATGACAAATATGCAAAACCACTCTCAAACGCCGCGAGACGCCTTTTGGAATGGTCACATGTGTCGAAGCAATGTTTACGCTACCCAGTGATACCTGAATACAGAGGCCATGGAGGTGGCTCACGGTATAACCAAATGATAGTGTTAACAACACTGAGGAGCAGAGCTGAGACCTGCAATCAAGAGTGAAAAGCTCCAAACTGGGTTACGTTTCAAAGGTAGAAAAGTGATGTTTTGTCAGGGGTAGGTGAGCATGGACACCCTAATAGCCTTCGTCTCCTGTACGGCTGGTATTTCTAAGGATTGTTATTGGCGGGTGGTTCTCAGTGCAAGATCACATCTGGATCCTATCCTCGCAGCCGCTCCGTGCAGTGCCGCACAGCAACAAGAAACAGCTGTGCAAAACTGGCTTCAATTAGCCTCACATTCTCCCTGACAGTTAATCCCTTTCTACTCTCCTTCTCTCACTGTTTTTTTTTTTTTTTTTCCTTTAACTGTTCGGTCACTACTCTCTCTTTCTTAAAGCTTTTCTTCAGGTTGCCACACTGTCTGAAGTAATTGACTGGGGAGCTCAGTGTGCTGAATTAGAACCAGGCAACAGGACCGAAAGCTCAGAGGTCTCACGAAACACAAGACATGACAAGGCATCTGTTTGAAGAGACTGATGATGCTGTTTGCAGTGGTTTGGGATTCAACACAAAGGGAACTTGATAACAGGCTGCAGAGATGAGTTATTTTCATTTCCTTTTACTGAGTAGTAAATGTCTGATTACAATTAGGATTTGTTTAAATCTTTGACTATGATTTTCACTGCATGTGAAACGTATGTTCCCAACATTAGACAAGTGACACAAGCAATTAAAGTTGGTTTAATTTATAATTTTAGCACATTTCATTAGCTGAACTGAAGACACCAGATTCTTTGTGGTAGTTCTCACATGTGGAGCGCTGGGCAACAAAGTGACCCCATAAATTCGGTCTTTAAACATCTTTTTTCCCCACTAAAACCACACTTAGCAAACACTTAAGCGTGATCCAGCAGTGCAGCACAGTGAATAAAATGTCGTCGCTCGTGAGCCATTAATCAAACTTGGCTTGGCTCGAACCAGTTCAATTGCGCACCATCTTGACTCAGCTAAACAGCACCGGGGAATCCAGCACAGATTGATCCTGTGATAGGAAATGGGAGCCAGATTTGAGGTAAGGGAGCCGATCTGATGGGCCTGATGAGCAAATCTGGAAGGTTCTGCAGTCATTGTAGCCCTGGGGCCCGAGTAAAACACTAACAGGTGGTGGTGCTGGTGGAAAAGACCCACGCAGAGACCAGAGGGAGTGAGGATACTGGGCTCACAGCCTGATACACACAAACACACGCCCGAGCGTGCACATTTAGCAAAAACAGCCAACACAGCCAACTATATGTATGACACATAGCTAGACACAGAAACAAACAGTTGTAGCACACAAAGACAAAAAAACATGGGAGCCCATGCAGATAATGCACGCGTTTAGTATGTATCTGCAATAGCGCATCACTCTAATACGAACACATTTTCAGGCCGAGACATGTGAATGCAGCCTACAGAAATGTGCACGGCTGACTCAGAAAAGATACAGGCACTTCTCTTTACCTCCAGCACCAGCAGCGCAGGCAAATTCTCCCACATGGCAAAACACAAAGGGCTCACGTCTGGCAACGCTAACAGCCCACTCAAGCCAAAACCAATTAGGTCTCTAATGCAAACCTGCAGGGCCCCTTTGTCGTTTATTTCCCCTTTTAATGTCAGAGGATTGGAATCTGACTCTATAACCCACCCCAAAGAAAGAAGGAAAAAGGCAAAGGGGAAAATTATCGGGGGTTCCAAATTATCCACATGTTTCTGAGTAGAGCTAA
This sequence comes from Coranthus polyacanthus, assembly GCA_037367275.1. Taxonomy (NCBI): domain Eukaryota; kingdom Metazoa; phylum Chordata; class Actinopteri; order Kurtiformes; family Apogonidae; genus Coranthus; species Coranthus polyacanthus. The sequence continues at coordinate 5,726,695 of JAPQRN010000021.1, forward strand.
CTGAATCAAGGGAGAATGGAAATGATTGACTAGTGCGAGCGATGTTGAGCCTACAAGCTCTTTAACACATTTTCTCCCAGTGTACACACAGCATCTCTGTTTCCCAGATGGATTTTTTAGCTTTCTGCAAAGCATCAGAGTAATGAAACGAAACAATAATTACATTAAAACAAAAGAAAATCCCTTTTCTGTGTGTGAACCAAATTTTCCTAAACAAATACAGCTATGAAAACCCAGCTTACTTCATGTTTACAGTGTCATATTACAGTGTGCACTCTGCTGCTCCCTAGTGGCCACTGTAACACCATCAATATCATCATTATCACCATGCGCATACATGATTGATACTCTGTAATAAAAAGGGAGCGCAGTTGTCCTCAGGGGGAGTCCCAGAGACACATGGGACCCTAGTCGAGCTCTCAGGCCCTGCTGACCCCACTTGTATTCCAGTACTGTACTATTGACCCCTGATATATATCAGGCAGAAACTGAAGGCAAAGAGGGAAAAAACCTCCTCCTGGCATAAAGCAGCAGCAGCACCAGTCTGGTTTTTACACCGCCTGGTGTTTTTGTCTTGAAAAGCTGTAAACTCCAGATGGTGGAGGGGGGAGAAAAAAACTTTGCCTGGTGGATTAAGGGCTCCAAATCCTCAGCTGAAAAGACACAGACCGAAAGCTGCTATTCAATCAAATTGGAGCATAATAGCTGTCTTGTGGTGGCTATATCAAGGATAATGCATCCAATAGAGTATGTGTTATGCATAGTTTATCCACACTTTAATGGACCCTAATGAGCGTAAGAACTCACTACACAAAGGGATGACTAAGGTTTTGTTTGGTCATTAAGATGACTTGATATGATCTGAAGTAACACGTTTAAATGTCCATTGTAAGGATTTAGCCTTCTCTGTGGAAGGAGAATCTGAAAATAATGGGTTGGAGAAGTTTTGTTCTTCTCACAATCAGCTAAATTGTGGAAAATATCCCTCATATATTTTCATGACAGCCTGATGAATGAATTCATGGAGTTAATCATGTTTAGAAAAGGCGAGCAAGAACACAAGCAGACAGTTCATGACAGTGCACAAGTTCATTTTACAGGACATACTACTGTCAGGTCACAGGCGTGGCGTTTATTTTAAATGATTATACTGGATTTAATAGAACTAAAAGTGTACTTACAATTTAAAGCACTCGGCATCCCGACCATTTTTTTTTTCTTCTATGTAGAATAACACCAGATCAGTTTTGTATGGTTCAAGTCCTTAAATGTTCGGCGGGGTTTCTACCGAATAAACACCTAAAAAAAAAAAAAAAAAAAAAAAAAAATTCAGACCTAAAGACCGAAACAAAATCTGCAGGAGACGATCGATCGCCGTCACTATCGGGCATCAGGTATCGCTTCTCCGGCACAACAGAGAATAATATTTGTGTGGGCGGTACTAATTGTTTACGCTCCTTACAGCAGGGAAACGGTGTTTGAGTAATTATTAACTCAGTGCAGCAACAGTAGCAGCGGCGGAGCTCAGCTCTCATAATCCTCACAGCAGACACTTCCCATTGCCTTGAGCAAAGTCGTTTATGACCCCGACGTGTTGGTGCATTGATTCTGTGTTTTTATGGCCTAAATCTATAGCCTGAAATGCACAAATTGTCATTGAAACACGCAAGGACGCTTAGAGCCCGATGAAATAAAAACTGATGGATTGTACTTGATTTTGCCCTTAGAGACGGAATCGCTGTAATTTATTTTGGAGAAAAAACATAGACGTGCAAAAGTTGAATATTTTGTGCGTCATCTGTTGAGTCTCATGAGTCAAGTGAGAAATCTCAACTCAAAACCTGCACAGAGTGAATCTGGATTCCACCCAGAGCCTCGCGTGTTCTTCTTCTTTATAAGCATAATATTTTGATGCTGGCTAAGAGAGTTATGCACTATACCACCCCCATGACACACGCATACACACAAAACACCATCATCTCTCCATCCACCCCCCTACAGCCACCCACATATGCCACAGGCTCCTGTCCTCCCCCCCTCCTCCCCGTCCCTCCAGCCCCCCCATCCTCTACTCCTGCCAGGCTGCCACCTGCTCTC
>JAPQRN010000021.1:5730709-5753117 GCA_037367275.1 Coranthus polyacanthus
AAAGAATGACAAACTTATAGTTAAATGGGTCACTTGATTGTGTGAGTCAAATTATGCACATGATTAGACATTTTATGGTATATGTGACTTTTTAATCACTTTTGTACACGTAAGTATCGCAGATCTCCAGTTTGCTCCTGTCTCTTGCCTTATAAGCGAATTCATTTATGCATGATCATTTATTATGTCACCGTGTAAATCCACCAGTCAGCGTAATTTAAATGTAGTATGTATTCAGAGACCGACCCCTTCCATCACTCACAGCAGACTAAACCTTTAATGGTGACAACAATGTCCTATCTAACTCATCTTGTCAACCAGCTACGTGACAGGTTAACAAAGAGATGACTAGTCAGTTAGCAGGAGGCTGAAGTCAAAAAAGAAGCCAGCTCAGACGGTGGTGGGATTTGCTGTGGCCATTATGGTGTCTCTTTGTGACAGCTGGTCATTGCCCCCCCTCCTTCAATGCCTTTCAGCATCTTTGTCACAGGCCCCCTTTAATCACACCAGTAGGACTGTTACACAGCAGATCAGCCGACCTGACCTACTGATTGACTCAATAACAGTGTGAACATATAACCTACTGTGCTATAACATGATATAACCCACATCAAACGTTACCTCAGGAAGAATTCTCATCATGCAGACTTATTAATGAAATTTTCATTTTTCTAATTATTTATAATGCGCTCTAGCCAACATAATTGAGCGCCTTGTGCAGATGGAAGTGTTTCAAGCCAGAAGGTAATACCGTATTTTGTCATGTGAACAAATTAAATGTAACAGTGGCCTCATTCACATTCTAAAGGCTCGGCCACACTAGCATTTACGACATGGACTTCAAATTTGCTGAACTAAGAGACCCGTATTTGTGCCGCTGACCAACAGAGTTTTAGCCTTTGATGAAAACAAAAAAAAGGTAGGGATTAAAAACAGGGGAAGGTACCGTATAATATAAGATGCATTACCAAGCTTCAAGAACTTTGCGATTCTCATTCTTGAGCAAGATCATCGGTATGCAGTCCATAGGCCAGAATAACACGTTGCCATTGCACGTTTCTGTGAACCACTGATGTACATGTTTCTGAACCAAAAATATATTTCCTACGATATTTCCTTAGATATGTGTGTTTCAGTGTTTTAACCGTTTTTCAACCATGTCTCTCATAAATTATGTTCATATGTAACTATTTAACAACTTGGTTTAGGCAACATAGCACTTGGTTTGTGCTAGAGAAAGATACCAGGGTTTAATACAGAAAAAGTCTGCAAAGATGTGATTAAAATATGACTCACTTTGCACATATTAATATTTATACCACAGAGTGATCTTTTCCTAACCCGAACCAAAAGGTGCTTTTATTGCCTAGGCTTAAAAATGTACAGGTGTTGGCTTTTGGTGGCAAATTGTGCTCCTTCGTCATCTACTTATTGAGGAAAGGCAAAGCATTATGCGTCAATGACAAATTACATTGAGAATACGTATATGTGAAGAAAATGACAGCATTTTATTCTGGTGGCCAGGCTGTAAAATGTCACCCTGTGTGCTTCTCTTAAGCCTTGCTGTGGAGAACCTGCAGGTCTTTATCGTGACCTTCCCCTACCTACTTACCCGTACTCTTCAGCCTTAAGAGGAACTGTGTTCTTCTCTGCTCCATCTGCTCAGTTAAGTAATCACTGCCTTAGAGTGATCTGACAGTGCCAACAACACTGTGAAAAGACGCCATGAATATATGGGCCCACACATGCTCGGTTACCGTCTCATGTACAGTGGTTGACCTGACAGATTCTCAACTCCCACGAGGCAATGTTATCTTTAATTATTTGCATTTTCACATCACTGTACTGAGTCAAGTGGGGGCACGGCATTAGCTGGGTCTGTTTACCCTCCTTTTTCAGCAGTCATGCCATCTGCATGAGCTCTGTAGGTTGCATAAGGCCTGGCAAATATGACACCTCCACAAAACCTGTTTCCTTTCCCTATCTATTGTTTCAGTCTGCTTCTTTGAATATTATCTTTTTCTCTCCCTCGTGCCATATTCTTCTAATCTACATCTCCTTACCAATTATCGTTTGATGTTAATTTCCCTGTCCTATTGTACACCTCCCCCTTATTCCTCCATTACCTACACGTCTCCTCTCTGCTTCTCTTCTCCTGTCATCCCCAACAGCTGAAAAGCCAGACTTTGCCTGGTGGTGACACTTCACCCACGCCGACCTGAGCCAGATCACTAGTCCATGTGGGAGCCAGAGCCAGGGCCAAGGCCAGGGTTTCAGCTGGGGAGGGAGGGGGGGTGGGGGCTGAGGCCAGCAAGATGGCCCTAGTCATCATAATCATTCATTGCCTGCTGGTCCTTCTGTCCCGTGCCTCCTCCCACTCTTCATGCTTTTTTGTCCTCTTCTTGTCGCGGCCACACGGCACGCGTATCAGCTGAGCCCATGATGGTCGGAGTCAACGGGGTCAGGTGGCAGACGCCTGGTTAATTCTCCTGAGGATCAAAGAACTCCTGCTAGCTACAAACGGAAACTGAGTGACACACATGCAGGACATTCACTGCACAAAATAAGATGCATCGTTTGTACAATACTGTGGACGGATAGATTATTTGACAGTAGGGCGTAATTGTTGATCGGTTTGAAGACGGCGCATCGGGTCTGTTAGACCAACAGACAGATCAGCATTAAGGGGGAGGAGGGGAAGATTATGAACACATGACCAGATGGAGAGAGAGATAGCCCTATTATGTAGATCTTTCCATCTCTCAGCTCTGTCTTCTCTCCTTCGCTTGGATCCCTCATACATATATATCTTTACATTATTCAGTAGATTATAATGAGAGTAACTGAACATAGTGGGGGTAAAAAATGGTGGCTGGGGCGGGCGGTTTAGATAGCAGAAGGTGGGCCACAGGTGTACAAGCCAGGGACTTATTCTTCTGTTTGACCTCTTATTATCACCCCCAAGTTCTCATTCATTATTATCCAGTGTCCCCGGGTGTTTAGGGAGCAGCGTGGTGTGTGTGTCTGCCAGTCTGTTCACTGCACAGTCTGTCATTCATATTTTAAGAATAAATTATTCCATATTTTTAATCTATTATTGTCTGCTCATCTGCTAGTCTATTTTGTTGTGTTTCCATCTGTGTTCTTGTATTTTTAGGACATTTCTGACCACCGTTGTCAAGTGACTCTTCTAACTGTCCTTAATAAAGCAAGATTTACATATCCTCAGGTAGATCAAATTAGCAGTGGGATAAAGTATTAATACGGGAATATATATTGCTTTGTAATCCTCTTGTGATACATTATTGATGCACTGGAACCAAATATCGATATTTTTATCAAACGATGCAGTAGTGGTATAACTAAAATCTTCTTTCACGGTATGTGTAATATCATATCACGGTATCAGTGATTGTTCTGTACAATCAACTAAGAAAGGGTTTAAAAGACATACTGTACCATACTTCATTATTTTCTTCTTTTTTTTCCATGCAAACAATTCCTGTTCAGAATCACCCCACTCTGTGTCACGGTCATTCTCCTCCATATTCTTGTGTTGCCTTCTTACAAATGTCCTATTGGATTCTTGAGGAAAAATGCAAAGTATTATCCAAATGAAGAAAAATATGGCCATAAAGAGTGTGATTTTCAACACTACGATATAAACAATAGAGTATAATATGAGACAATAGATGTTTTTCTATCATCACAAGACATATATACAATAATAATAATAATATATATTGTTGTATCACACAGCCCTAAGATGGAGGAGCTCTACACCGATTCCCCTGCCAATAGGGGGTGTTTTTTTCTACATACACAGTCACACAGACATTAGGCGTGTTTCTATCCAGTGGAAACACTGAAAATTCAGAAAAAAACCATGAAATACTACAAAAAAAGTTTTCACATTTGGGAGAGGTGGAAAAGTTGGCGTATCGATAAAAGGTAAATGCGAATACGTGCAGTGGAAACAGATTTTGCAAACTGTGTGTGAACCAATGAGACTGAAACCTACTTTCATTAAATGAATACAAAAAACATAAATAAATGCCATATTAGATGGAAAACAACAATGAAAGGCCACCATGTACGAAGAGCTGCAGAAACCGGTGTTAGACCATAATGATGACGATGATGCCGAAGAACCAACGCTTAATATTTGCATAACAGTGGTGGCTTGAAACACGCATAAATTTGCATTTTCTAACGCCGATTTTCTGAAAATTCGGTTAGAATTTGCAATACATTTGGATGTCAAGCCACCTATTGAGATGACTGCATCAAGTATCACAGAATTGCTCGTTATCGCGGCAGAAACATATTGAGACAGTATCACGAGACACTCTGTGGTTCCCAATGACATTAAATCTGCACAATCATCACTCATCTCGCTGCCAGTTTGGACTGAAACATCTGCATATCTATTCTCATCTCCCTCTCGGTCTATTCTGCTCATTTGTTCATCTATCTATCCATCCATCCATCCATCTATCTATCTATCTATCTACCAGTCTGCACTGGACAGCCTGTAGAGGAGAGGTCTGTTCTGTTGTTACAGAGGAACAGGTGGGGCAGGCTAACAGTCAGCACAGGCTTGACTCACACACATACACACACGAGCTGCAGGGAGGCAGGCAGTCAGCCGCTCAGACACTGGCCCATATGGTAGACCTCTGGAGCTGTTGCCCTTAGCGGAGTAGGGGAGGAGGATGGATGGAGGGATGCAGAGATGGCTGGAGGACGGCAGGAGCAGGAGGAGGCAAAGGGAAGCGGGGGAGGTTGAAATTAATCAGCAGGCCACCCCAACTGTCCGCTGTCTTTGGGGAGTTGAGACATGCATATATGTGGCTGATTAAACTGGGGCTTTGGGGATGGGGGAGTGAGGGTTTCAGTGTGTTCAACTGTGTGTATGTGCGGAGAGGGTTGTTTTTGTTTACCCTACTTTTTTTTTTTTTAAGAATCATTTTATAAATATTTGAAAATACAGAAATGAAAAACATTCCTTCAAATTTTCAGCGTTCATTAAATCTAGTTAATCCCATGAAAACATTAATTCTTCAGAAAATATCAATCAATCAATAATATTAATAGTAAAATAAAACTAAACATATTTAATCAAGAGTAAAACTACAAAACTGTGTCAAAAAGATGTATGTCTATGCTTTATGCATGCTTTCTGTTACTTTTTCTGTACATTTTGAACAATAACCAACTATATTTTTGTAATTGTATTAATTTTCCCAGACACACCACAGTGTATTTCAGCACTAACATGAAGTTTAGTACCAAATGGCAGATATATTTGCAAAAATAATCTTTGTAGAATGTAGTACAAATTATTTAAATTTGGATGTTAACACTTTATGTTTGGCTCTGAAACAAGGGCCACTGCAGTATTGCCGATCAGCATTAGGGAGCATGGGACAGTGTGTATTAAGGACTACAATGTTCATCCAATATGGATGTAAGTATGTTTCGAAATCCTCTGAAGCCAGAAGTCAGCATCTGAACATCAGTCACTGTTTGATCTCAAATTAAATGTGCTGGAGTAAAGCCCAAACTATAGGAAATGGATGGCACTGTGCATATGTTTCTGTATGACAAAGAAACAACTGCAGTATGATGCATGACTGAATCAGCTTCAAAATACAAACATGAAGACATCGATTCTCGTGTGTGTGAGGGGATCCTAATAAATCCTGTTGTTCCTTTCATTGATGCTTTGAAAATGTATTAAGGCCTGGTACTGTGAAAAATAGGCTGGCCACCTGCCACTCACATCACAAAGACACAGGCTGACAGATGTATCGACAGGAGGTCAGATGGTCAAACACTTGGTCATAATGCTAAACATCCTTACATAGATGTACTGTTTAAGGCAGGCGCTGTCTTTGTGATTGCCGCAGAGCTGTTTATATGTGTTGCTCAATACATGTGCTAAACAGTACATCCAACTGCCTTTGTCTGATACGGTTGTGACAGAGAAAACACATTTAAGGTTTACGAGGAGGTTTACAAGTTTACAGTCAGAACCAAGAAAAAGCTCATTGGTTCGTTCAGAAAATTTCTCTTTGCAAACTTCAGATTTTAAATAAAAAAGCAAAAAAAAAAAAACCTTCCTGTTCTTTTGGCACTATAGGAGAGTCCTATTTTTATTACCGCATTATAATGTATATCAACAGCAACAAATACTTTAAATTCATTGATTTATGCCTTTTAAACGAATCATTATGTTATCTCTCTGCCAAACTATCGGTAGCGTACGGGGTACAATCCAATTAGAAAAGGCGCTGTCAGTATAGACGCCTTCTCCAAAATTTCAACTGCCTAAATCCCTTATCTTTACACTTGGACAATAGAAATCTTTGAGCGCAAGTGAAAAAGTGAGGCAGCAAATCTCAACACCTATATTCCTTCTGTAAAAAAAAGAAAAAGAAAATATGTATTTAATGTTTTCAAAGTCACTTCTTCCTTTAAACCTAAACGCCATAGTTTGAAAAACACAGCTGTCAGTTAAAGAAATTGTGCAAATGAGCATATGGTTGGATATATGAACTCAATAACTGGTGCATTTAATCCTGTGACAGATTGCAATGTAGCAGTTAGTTGACGACAGAGTAAATGTATCTTTAATCCTATGTTTAAGAGATTAATCTTTATATGACATACATATTATTATAGTTGTGCAAAAAATATGTGTGCTGACGAAGACAAGAAAAAAAAAAACACTTATTACGAATTATGCACATTCAGACTGTATCATATTTACAAACATCTAGCAAGAAGCAGGTTGAGTTTGTCTGTCTGATGTAATGGAGCTGTTTAATCACTAGGTGGAGCTGAAATATTGCGAACGTGGATAAATCCTCTGGAGCTGATTTGTCAGCTTGCAGTCTGTGCATTACGTTCAATGGCTGCTTCAGAAAACGCAAACATAGTCTATTATATTATATTATTAAATCGGTTAAGTTGTGTTTGAGCATCTTTGTGTCAGCATCTTTGTTAGTGTGAAAAACTTTTATTATCAGAGCTTCTTTAAACCGTCTATTTGTGAACAATGTTCTGAACTCGTTGTCATTAATGGAAGCAATTGCCTCTCAGCATCAAGCCCACCCAGAAGAGTGTTTGCTAAAATTGAGTGCTGGGATCTCTTTGCTATTTCACCTGCTGTGAAGCAGATGCAACACAGGCTGCCACACGCACGCCCCGAGCCGAGAGGGCTCGGGGGTGGCAGATTACTCGCAGATGCAATGGAGAAAGAGCATATGAAATGTGGACTGCTTCATCAGCTTGTTTCAGCGACTCATGCATGTTTTTAATGTCTGATCAATTAAGTGCACCTCTGCTGAGTCAAGACAAAGTGTAGCCGTGTTGAGTTGCAGTCAAAACGACATGGCTCGGCTGTAACGACTAAAATCGTGGCTCATTACAGATCGGTTTGAAACGTTTGAATTTATTACCTTCAAAAGGCTGACGTCTGTGAAGTTCATCGGCGTCTTAAGCTTCTATTTTTACACAAGTCAGACGGATGGAAAAGATACACAGATGCAGGACAGTGCCGACAGCGGGCCTTCTGGAATGGGCGCATAAATTATTCAGCAAATTACTCACCTAACCACTGGCTTTCTTCACAGTACTTTACACCTCGGTTTTTTTTGTCAATCGAGGTCTGTCTCTTCACTTTTTTGGAATGTGCTCTCAAGAAGATTAGGTTGTTTGGTTTTGGTCGGGCCAGTATTGATTCAACTTTGTCAGTATTGTGCTGCCAGCTGATTTAGTGCCTACAAGCACAGACCAACCACCAGAGAGCATCTCGCTCGTCCTGTGTTTGTCTTTTATTAAGATTTTGCTGGTTATTGATTGGGGTTAGAGGTCATTTTCCTCCAGTAGTTCAACTAAAGATCGCTTCTGGGTACTTAAGACAGCTTCCCCCCCCCCCCTCCTCCCTCTCTCAAAGTAACTCTGAATGAGTGAATTATATTTCTGAAGAGAAATACTTAACCTTTATGTAAAGCATCATATGGCCGATACTTTTTGAAGCTTACTTCTACACATTGACCACGTAAGACTGTTTTCTGTCTGCACAACTCAAGCTGCACATGCTCCGCGGGTTTCATGCCCGATATGAGTTTTCTCTGTTGAAAAGGGCAGAGCAGCAGTATCTGGTGGTCTTGATAGAACTGGTATTGATTGTGTTTTCTTCATGACAGAACGTTTGTGTATACAGCAGTGCAGTGATTTAGTGTCTAGTGGCCACGCTGCAAATTAGATCTGTGATCTCAGCCCGGGTGATTCAATGCACGCTGAAAATAAATAAAGAAATGAATCAAAACGTAATTATGTGTGACTCAGCCGCACACAGTTTATTAATGGAGGGACTCAACAAGAACCTTTTTGAACTTCAGTGTGTGTGTCAACACCGTTGCTAATCGTATCACCCTCAATTAACTTTGGGCTACTACTGGGTATAAACCTCTTTGGCTGGGACTGACGTCTGGAGAGAGACAGAGAAGGGGGGAGTGGGAGTGGGAGTGGGGGGGACTAAATTAAGTGTGTGTGTGTGAGAGAGAGAGTTTGTGTGTGTGTGTGTGTGTGTGTGTGTCCTACCCCAGCCCTTCCACCCCCCTATCTCTTTACAGGACTGCCAGCCCGTCTAGAGTTATTCCAGGAATGCGCGTTGAACATGGCTGCCGCGATGAAGGCGCAGAAAACGGGACTGCTGGAACTTCGAGTGACCGTGGACCGCTGGATCCGCGTGTTGGCTACGCTCACCGAGGACACGCTCACGGTAAACCCCGGCGAAGGTGCCGAAGAGCCCGCGAAGCCCAACCCGAGTCCCGCCGCCACCACCGGTGCCATTAACGGAGACCCCCCGAACCTCAGCTCGTCCCCGGTCCCGGAAACCATCACCAACGTGAAGCGCACCGTGCGAGTTACCAAGCAAGATGTTGGAGGACTCGGAATTAGTATTAAAGGTAAGACATAAATAAACACTTATCGGCTAACAGCAAAATAGCTAACTCGACTAACTGTGGCTGTCACTTGATTCAAGTTACGGAAAAGAGTTAGAGTACAGTTTCTGTCAACGTCGGCGACAACAACCGTCGACTCGTCTGTTCACTCGAAAGTAACTCAATAACCGAATAAAGTCAGCGACTGTTTTAACTCCGTCCCGTTTTAACCAACGACGTCTACGCTAGGCTACTTTAATACATTTGAGGCAGGAAAAAATAAAAACAACAAAAACAAACAAAAAACAAACCCCTATGACAGCTGTGGTTTATCTCACGCTCAACCGGGAACCATTTCGGTGTCCCAGAGTCAAACCAAGACGAGAATTAACGCTGCATGTGTTTTTGATTTGACAACATGGCTTCAGTGTGAAACAACAAACTGAAGTTCAACAATGTACGTTTTTTTTTTTTTTTTGTTTTTTTCCTTTCGACATGTAGTTCTGAATTAAACGCTTGGCTTCATCTTCTTCTTGAAGCACCAGTTTCAACAAGCGATTATTAGGAATTACTTTTGACTCTTACAGCAACAAATAGTATCTCTTTACTACCTCATTATGGACTATTTATGATGAACTGTAAACAACTAGCCTACCTTCCATTAAGTTGCAGCTCCTCATAAACAAAGCACACAGTAAGCAACTGTTGGCAGTTTTTTTTTTATTAGCTATAAAACTTTTATTCTACCTCTATATTTGCAGCAGTAGGTTTGTTTAAAGTGTTCTTTAGGTGCTTACGTCCTGTCACCTAAAGTACTACCCTATGCATGGCTCTGGGGGAAAATATACTACTATATATTACAGGAGTAAATCCATCACTGTTACCGAATAACTATGTGCTTGCTTAAAACATAATTTTTTTTTTTTTTACACCTGAGCGTGTTGTTGAATGAGCAGATATTGCACATACCGTCGACCCTCCTGCTGCTGTACTTTATGATTACACTCACTGTTTTCTATAAGTACCCCATAGGGCGAACTTGTGTCCCCCATATATCTCAGAATCTAGGTTTACATAGCCTACCTTATGCACTGCCTTTGTCCCGTTTCCGTGACCTGCAGCAACAGGGTTCTATCTCAGCGGAGATCTCGGCGTGAAGAAGACTGGGAGGGCTGAGCTTTGGGAAGCTATGTAAATACAAAAGATAAAGCCAATTGTGCGGCGATAATGTGGCATTCCATTACTAGTCATTTTTTTCTTCCGCCTATAGGTAACAAACGTGTTTTCCAATTTTTCAAGTCTTCATCTTGTTTTTACACTGCACTTAATTGTTAAACTCAATTGTTATCACATCCCATTATTCTATTTTTAATATCCCTGCGGTCCATGTTTTGGATCAATATACCGTGGCTTAAATAAGTAATTTTGGGAAAAAGTTGTGATTCTTTGCTGTCTCTGTAATTCGTGCACTATCTCAACAAACATCAAGGCGGTACTTAGTATTGTTATTTACCTGCATTCTCCTGTGTTTGCGTTGCTTTTGAGCTTCCTGATGGGCAGCCTGCATATCGACTGGTTATCGCTTGACCATTTTCGCTGCACAGGGTCGATTAGATGGACAGCTGTGGACAATTGCTGTGTCGCGAAAGATGGCCCATCACTGTGGCTGCTTGTGACATGTTAATTTTAGTGTCCCCACCGTTACCGCGATCAACAACAACAAAAGCCAGCCTCTAATGACATAAATGTGATGTCCATCTCTGTGGAAATGGGTGGCTTTGAAAATCAGACAGCATGTTATTAAAACATAATCATAGCTGGCACCTTGCTGGCTTGACATTGTTGTGACGGTGCTTGTTCAAAGGCAGTGATAAAGGGAGGGAGGAAGAAGGGTGTAGGAGAGGGACAGAAAGAGGAAGGCAAATGTACAAATGACAAGTGATGGATGAAAAATAGGACAGGGAACGGGGCGAACAGGTCGAATCAGAGGAAAGAAAGAAAGAAAGAAAGAAAGAAAGAAAGAAAGAAAGAAAGAAAGAAAGAAAGAAAGAAAGAAAGAGAAAGAACGAAAGAAAGAATTAAATTGTTAAAATGTGTCAGAACGGAACAGGGTGAAGCAATGAGAGAACAGGGCAAAAGTTGTGGGCCAGCTGACACCACATTGTGAACAGCTGAGAGGAGCAGTCCACGGCACACAGTTGTCATTGGCCAGAGATGAAAGCTATGTGGCTGGGAGTGGAGTACTCCACTAGTGTTAATTTTAGGGAGCCCACCCCAGCGTGCAGGAAAGCATGGAGGCAGTCAACCTTTACTCTCACATGTCTAAATTTAAGAGAAGAGGCTAGGAACCGAGGCTCCAGGTCTCTAGACAGCCCCACTGGCCACAGCATACTTCACTTTGTAGCACTTTTTTTTTCTGAGCTAAGCCTACTTAGGTGTCTTTTTTGTGGGTTTTGCTACAATAGAAATGAAAGGGATCAAGACCAGTCTCCAGAATAAAATGGTTCAAAAAACATTTCTAGATATGTGTCAGTGTCATAGTGTTATAACCGCTCATTGTGAATTTGGCCGAACAGAATGAGACTATAAATAAACTACAACTGCAAATACTTTTTGTTATAAACATAATGCTTCCTACATAACAGCATTATTAAAGTTCTTATAGATAGGATTAGACACCGGTGGCACTTGGTTAGTCTTACTCTACAATTTGGTTTAATATAGAAGACATCCTCAAAAATGTGATGAAAAATGACTCACAATGTTTAAACCAAGACACAATACAGTAACCCTAACACTAACCAATCCAATTTTATTGCCTAACTGTGAAAACCTAGGAGTCAGGATTCACTCCCCAGTGGCAAAGTCCTGATTTTCATTTATCTTCTATCCACTGGGTTTAAGTTAGGACTGCATAATTTGGTGAATATTGCGATTATTGTGGGCAATTTTGCGATTTGAGTCTTACTTTCTTAGTTATCAAGATGCAAATGCACAGATTACTCATTTAGTAGTATTTTATACTAGCATAAAAAAACACAAAAACAAAAAAAAAACGCACAAACTTAAAGAAATACAAAACATGTTGTGACTCTCATTTTGCATGTTACGTCTCTCTCTGCTCAGTGTCACTAAATACAGAGTATCACCAGACAGCTGAGGTTGTGTTTATTGTTTTTCCATTTCTGCAATTAGATCACCCTATATCCTCCTAATCTGAACTGTTAAATTGCAGCCTTTTGCGATTATGTAATTGCACAGGCTGATATGATTACGAATGTGAGTGGATTATTTGTGCAGCCCTAGTTGAAGTGATTATGAGTTTGATATTAGAAATGAAAATGATCACAAATACAATGATTACGTTCATTATACTGTATCAGTTAGCCTGTCGTGATTACTACCACTTAAGTTGAATTGGAATAAATGTGAGGTTTTGCTGGCAAATTTGTTGGTGCCTTGAGATCTTTTCACACAAACATGTCCACATAGTAAATATTTTTGTTGTTTGGCAAGGCTGTGGTGCAGTGTTAACAAATTATTATTTTTTTCCCCTGATGTGATTCTGCACACTGATTAGGAAGCATACAGTATGTGACCACATCGGTTTGATGTTATGTTCTTTTCTCACTCTCAGTATTCATTAGCACTGCATGCATTTTGGCTGATGAAGTTTGATGAAGTTACTGTAAGTGCTGATCTCGCCGAATTCTTTGAAAGCAGCTTTATCACAACAAACACATTGTTAGCGCAAAATTGCCTAATTAGGTACATGTCAGTTTTGAATAAACCAGTACCATTCATTTACCTGCCATGGCTAGCTGCTGTGGCAATACCCACACCCACATACAGTACCCAACTGTCAACTGAGTGACAGGCTGCCAGCTGGAGGGAGCTGAACTGTGTTTGACATGAAAAGCCAGAGAAAGAAAGGTAGGGATGGGAAAGGGGGATGGAAAGATTAAGGGCTGTGTAGGAGTGGAAGACATATTCATGGTATTTTTTGTACAATATTTTTTATTCAGCATTCTTGTCAATAAGAGGGACTTGGATTGGAAATAAAAGAATTGAAAGTAAATCTGAATTCACTAGAAGAAAGAGCAAGAAATAGAAAACATATACTGTACAAAGGTGCTAAAAGGCCACAGTGTAGAGGTCAACCCATAGAGGGTATTTAAAGTCTGATGTAAAGACGATCAGCTGATATCCCCACCCCACCGTCCCTCCCCTGAAAAAAAAAAACAGAAAACAAAATCTAAACTGCTGGAAATGAACTGTCTTTGAGTTTATCAGAAATAACCACTGGACTGAACATCAACCTCAAAGTAATTATTAATTAATAAATCTAGAACTGAACATCAAACTAGCCATAAAAAGCAGGTCTAGGCAAGACCGTTTTTTTGTTTTTTGAGCTATTGTTCTCCTTCAAAGTCAAAGCAGCCTAATATTATCAATTTGGCCACTGGAGGAAAAGGTCTGCTGATACTAGAGCTGCACAATTAACCCATTTGCAATGTCAGCCTGTGCAATTATATAATCACACAAGGCTGCAATTTAAAGGTCCAGTGTGTGTCTGGTGATATTTTGGGTTCAGTGACACTGAGCAGTTTGAGTTACAATCTGTAACCTTTCAGCGTTTTATCATCACATTTTTTAATTGAATTAAAATTGACTGAAAAGAAGACAGTAGAGACTAGAGCATGTTTGCAGCACTGTATGATACCAAAAATGTAACGTTTGTACAGGCGTAGTAATGGACAGACACAGTGCACCCCGTTACCATGGTAATTTCACTTCTGCTTAAGAACGAACCAGTTTCTGTCGCTGTAATTTACGCAGACACGCACCTGTTGGCTTCATAACTTAGCTTGGTTAACTAGGTGCCGATTATCTGATGTCTGATCTGTCTGGTGAAATCATTTTTATGTTTTTCAAAGGACAAGCATAATTAATGTTACCAGTTAATGAGATACTGACAAACGATAATTGAGTGTCAAATAAACGACAGTAATGTTGCCGTTAACATTTATACCGGTACTTAGCTTACTGGTAACTTTAGCAGCACGTTCCTAATTCGTTCCAAAATGAATGTACATCGTTAGCTACATTGTAAAGTGAGACTCTGCTCGCCACAAGATTTCAGATTCGCCTCATTATAACTCTACGGCGAAACAAAATAGACGGGACGCCAGAGTCTATATCATTTTTGGGGAAACCTGGTTGTTTATTTACACTCAATAGTCAATACTGTAGTTGCTGGATGTCTTCTATTAAGCCATGTCCAGCTAGGTTAATCTCTTCGTTTTATGCCACTATTATGATATCAGCCTGATAGTATTTTAGCCGTGCAAATACACCTTATGAGTAAGAAGAGCTATTCATAGGCATTGAAACTCTGGAAAACAAATACAAATTACATTTGTATTTGGCATCAGAAACAGATATTGAAGGGGCAGATATGACACGAGTAATAACTGCAACATAAAAAAGCATATTACTGAAATATACAAAGAAATTGCTGACATTGACAGATAACAGTAGAGGCTAAATACGTGGAGATAAACAGCTGATGATGCTAATTTACCCAGGTGCCATTAAACCACAGCAGAAGAGAGGGGCACGGCCAGTTGATATCATTAAAAGACAGTCAAAGGTCAAACGATGGAAAACGACGTGGAAATAATGATGAAATATGAGATTTATGTCAGTTTGATCTAGCTTTGTTTATATGGCTGAATAGAAACATTTATAACAATTATGCAGTATAATTGTGGTTAGCTCAAATTATTTGCCATAAGGCAATAATTTAATAACTATGATAGGCCTACGTTTAGCTTTGCACCCATTACCCTGGTGATACAGAAATTCTGCAATCTGCACTTTTGCATTTTTGTATTGCTACTACTTTGTTGATTATACTGATTAATGTAATTACATTGTAAGTTGCTACAGTTTTTGTAGTGGTGCAGACTGGGAGCAAAGGTAAACTGAATTTTAGAGAAGCAACTTGTGACAGGAAGGTATTCAAATTGAATCCTCAAACCAGCTGGGAATGTTTGAATGGGGGCACCGAGGGTAACACTGTCCTCACAGGGCACCAGACCATTTAAGTGGACATTCAGAACCGGATAGTTAACAATATGTCTTAGATAGTTATCAGTGATTAGCTAATAAATGCAGCCATGTATCAGTTATAATTGCAAGCTTATCTTAATATGGTTTTTTGTGAGAGCCAGCTGTGTTGGTTTTACTGGTATATGCATAGCTCCAAAAGTACTGCGGTGCTGTAATCATTATATGCCACAGTGTAATCTACTTTATCCCTGCTAAAGTTATTGCTCTGAAGGGCTTTATGTATGCACTGTGTGGCCAAATCAGCAAACTAGTTTTCCACACAGCTGGCAAGAATAGCTTTCAAGTACACGTCATTCCTGTTATTGTCATTCATATACAATGTGTGATTCATTCCTGTTGGAAACACAGCATTCAGACATCTCTTTCTATAGATTATCTTGCTGCCGACTCCCTTATTAAACTGTGTTTTTATCAGAATTTGGTTATTGGTTATTTGGTTGATTTCTTATTGATTTTCTGAAAAATATAAAATGAAAAATAATATATGGTGACCTCAGTCCTAAGTTGGAAGTGTTGGTGATTTAGCCGCTCCCTGAATTGAGTCAAACTCAAGACTGAAAACATTTCAGAGAAAATTTGCACTACAGCATCACCTAACTTCAGACACAATCTGTGAGTTTATTCATTTCACTTCTACTGTCCCATTTATCGTTTGCCAAGTCACACAATAGGCGAGTTTCCATTCAGAGGTATTACAAATTTCACGTTTTGAATTCAACTGGACATTCAGCACATCAACTCACATGTAATACTGTGATATAGTAAACAAATATCTAATGCCACTGAGCAGTCTTACTGCTCACTCTGTCTTAAACTTTAGCAGCATAGTGATTGACATGCATAGCAGAAGTGTGTAAAGCTCATCCCTAGTATTGTCATATATACAGGACTGTGCAAAGGCCACCATTTGTCGTTTTAGCAGGTTATAGTGGACATACATATGCATTTCTCAGTCTCTGTATCAAGATACAACTGGGAATTTACAAGAAATGTATAAACAACATTAAAAAGTGTCAGGTATTTAGTGTGACCTCCTTCTGCACTTAACATGTCTTGAGCTCTTTTGTTCAGACAACATGAGATTTACTGCACTAATCTTCTGCTGTTTTCAACCAGGTTTCATTCAACACATTTCAAATATTTCTTATTATATTGGGAACAGAGGTCACACTAAATACTGACTTTTGCCTGTAGAAGCCATTTAGATGCGATTTTTATCATGTGTTTTTAATACTGCACACATATTCCCTGTATTTTCTTGTTGTACCTTCATAAAGGGACTGTGAAATAAGTATAAGACTGTGAAAATACAGGGAATATGTGTGTGTATATATATATATATATATATATATATATATAGGTGTGGCCTCCAGGAAGATACATGAGTCAAATCCCAAGGAATAACCCAGAGGAACCAATTTATGGGAGATGTATTTAAAATTAATTAAATGTAATCCTCTTTCGGACAATTTCTCACCAGCCTGAAGGCCAGAGTCCTACTGCTTGCTGGCGTTAATGACAATATTTCTCATGAAGAGTGGAAACCCACAGTAAGAGAAACATCCATCTGCTTACTAGCTGACCTTCATTAAATGAGCCAGAGGAAGAGATGGGAAACTGCAGAAGATAGGGCAGTAGAGATTCCACTGATGTTGGTGTCTGTCCTTGAATGTCGTTTTAATTGTGGTTTAGGTGGCTGACGGCTCTTTAAATGTTCAGTGTAAGGACTGAAATATTTGTAATGTATGTGCAAGATGGATACAGTATGTTTAAAGTTACAGCAAAGTTTTATAATTAACTATTATATTATTATATGTGGCTGTGGATCTATTAGTTACATAGTTTGATACAATTTGACAACATATTAGAACACTCACAATCTTAAAAGCTCATTCTCCACTGTTTAATCATAAAACAAAACACCCAATATACATGCCTTTGGGTGTCACTGCCTGCATTAACTTCTGGTGTGGTTGTGGTCTGTGTGAATGTACATTCTGTCCTGAAACAAAGTACAGTACATGATGAAACAACATTTTTCCTTTCTTGGCATGCAGGTGGGAAGGAGAACAAGATGCCCATCCTCATCTCCAAGATTTTTAAGGGTCTGGCCGCTGACCAGACTGAGGCGCTTTATGTTGGCGACGCCATATTGTCTGTAAATGGTTATGACTTACGAGAGGCCACCCACGATGAGGCTGTGCAAGCCTTGAAGAAGACGGGCAAAGAGGTCATCCTTGAAGGTAAAAGATCTTTCATTCATGAAAAGTTTTGCCTTGTTCCTAACAGAGAAACAGGAATCACTGGCGTTTAGACACTTAGAAAATGTGACATCTGTGTTGTATGATAATGTGGCACTTACAGATAGACATGGAGATTTATTTATAAAGCAATGAAAAGACCTCCTACACACAGTCTTGCTAACTGCTAAAATATTTATCTAATGTCAAATAATCTAATTATGTTTCAGTTAATTGTCCGATCAGAGGGCGGCTGAGTTTAGTTTGACTAATGATCACCTTGCACTTGCTCACAGAATATGTATCACCTTCATGTTACAGACCTTGTCTCCCAAGGCACTGAAAGATGAACTTTTACTTAAAGCTCCTGGAGGCAGAAATCAGAGGGAAAAGCACCAAAATTTGAAAATCTACACTTCTTCACTCTGCAGCTCTAAACTATAAACTATAAACTTCACACCGCTATGATAAAGTGAAACCAAAATATGATGATTAGAAGAGCTGCGATGGTCTTCTGTGTCAAGCCACGGAGTAGAGCCACATCTGATAAACAGTGATCGGTAATTAAAGCTGTCAATCTTAGTCTTTTTTGGTCCAGTTTACCTTACTATTTGCTTTGCCTTGTTGCATCTTTTACATCTTTGCTGTCCCGTTAAGTTTGTCGTACATGATATGCACCGATGGATAGTAATTCCCCTTGAATGCATAAACTATAGTAATGAGCCTGTTTTGAAAATAATAAGGCGTAGAAAGTACAAATATCTGTTTTGAAATGTAGGGAGTAAAAAGTGAAAAGGTGACTCTTGACCTGTGATTATTTAATTTCAGTTTTGCAGTAGATATATTGAGTTTCTTTCTTATCTTTATTCAAAAACATGGTCTTTCAATTTCTTTATTTCCTGTGGAGATTTTGTACTGGTCTCCCTCCAAACACTGCCCTCTCTCTCAAAGAGCCCCTGCTTGTGTGCAAATTTGCTCTGCTGCTGCTCAGAACTGTCTGTCTGCACTCAGATATCCTGTTGATTGCACAAATGTCCTGTGCATCAGTTTGAATCCTTCTCCTCGCACACAGGCTGTGTGCTTCTGAAAACTCTGCTCTCAGATTCTTGCTCTTGCTCTCGAATTTATGTGACCCTGTCAAAATTACCCAAACAATAGAATGACAGGTATGATGTTGACAAATGAAATCCTCACTGCCTCCTCTTGCTCGCTTAACTTCTTATTTAATGTATGATATTGGGAGCGCTTTCTATTTTGGCTTTTTAATGGAACAGATTTGATGATTGATAACACACTATATTTATTTTTGAATATACTTACTTACTTACTTATACTTTTAATACTTTTAAAATCTGTCTTGTTATTTGGACGTGCCTTCATATTGTGACTTCATATGTAATACTGAATCTTTTTGTATGTTGTTCGTGGTATTTTTTGACTGGTGATGCATGTGTTTTAAGAAAGTACAATGGGATCTCAGCCATCTTCAGATTGGATGCTCCTACAGTAAGTGTTACAATGATGCGGACAGATGTAAATAAATATTCCTGTAGAGTTCTTCTCATTGTTTTCAAGTTGCACCTTGTGTGGAGGTACATTAAAATCTTAATTGAAGTGAACCAATTGAAGAGAAACAAAACTCACTTGAAAATGATAGAATACTTCCACCTACTCTGTCTGAACACTACAGCTCCAAATAGATACATAGATGGAAAACGTTGAAAACTTTGATACCTTGATGTAGTTTGATACCTTTCTGCACCACTTTAGTTGATCTTTCCTTAAGGGCCACATGAGCAGAAAAAGATAATCCATTAAATCAGAACTTTGATCAGTCTATCCGAAACATCCAAATAATGACTTCAACTGAAACGGCAAGAGAAAATCAAAGACTACACATTCAGAGATATTGTTGTGGCTCACAGCTTTAACAATCTTGGCGTTTTAATGAGCAGCCGTACCTAACATCAAACGCTTTTGACACTGATAGAGAGCACTTTCAGCTCGTGTCAGAACTGAGAACTTTGGAGAACCTATAGGTCTGTTGTGCATAGGAAGGATTGCAATGGCGGCAGCAGGTGTCTGCATTTGTTTGTCTTTCCAGTCCTTCTGTCTCTTACAGTTAAGGCATCGGCCCACCGGCGAGTCTGAAAAAAACACAGTGAACTGCGATGAGATCTTAAGTTGTGAGGACAGAGGAAAGAGGTTAAAAACAATCTTTCCTCTTGCCAAGTGATTGCATCATAGAAATTCCTTCACCAAGCAATATTGTTCATGTCAGTTTTACACTGAAAGCTACTATTCAAAAGGAATATGCTTTTATCAGAAACCATGAAACACGACACTTGAAAATTTTGCTTTTGTTGTTCTTTTTATTGATCTTCTTTTTGTGTCAAAGTCCATGTTGTGAAAAGAAAAAGAAAGCTTACCAGTTGAGTGATGTGAGTTGAACATACTCTTCAAAATGTGTTCTCAATGTATACCCCTGTAAAACCCAATATGTCTAGGTCTAGCAGGTAATCTGTCTGATTTTCACTTTAGCTCTATTTATGAAAAACGGAGACATTTGCCTTTAAACTTCTTCACTACACTGTATAAAATGACTTAATGAAAAATGACATGAACTTTCTGTTTCCAGAAAATGAGTATAAAAAATGAACACCGAAATGTTTTCCATTTGACAGCATTTCTGCGGGTTAACTTGCACAGTTGGCTAGCGTCACTAACTTCAGTCAGCGAAGCAGATACAGCCAGAGCTACAGCCAGGGGAAATCATTGCAAATCCCCCTGCCTTACTTGTCCACAGTCAGGCAGAAAAGTGTTGATATCAGACGGCTGAACCAGCGCTGCTCTGTGATCCGTCATGTCAGGAATCATTTCATGGGTTTCCCTTCCCCCCCGAGGACCTGATAGAGGAGTGAAGAGACGAAAGAGGCTCTGAGGCTCACTGAGGGGAGAGGGTTGAGTGTGTGTGTGTGTGTGTAGGTTTGTGTGTTATTTTTTGATGCCCTGTGATTCCTTTACTTGCGTTTGTGCGTATGTCTGTCTGAGATTGCAGGACTGTGGGACACATATCAGTCGCGAGAAGCTTTGGAGTATTTTTCTGGGGAATAGAGGATATAAGGATGAAAGTTTCTGGTCAAGACTTGAGGGCTATAAGATTTCGAGCTGCAGTTTTAAGATTTGGATTTTATTTCAAGACTGTCCATTATCATACATCCACAAAAGTACAATGTTCAAGCACAATGTTTATTTTGGTTCTGGCACTTTGTCAAGATACTCAGAAACAGTCAAACAAACTCCTTCTTGGCACAACTACAGTGTTAAAGGTCAGGATAACTGTTGTTTTTTTTCTTTTAACACGTGAAATAAACAGCTGCCACTGCATGCGCTCAAGGCAGTTTTCATATCTTTGCATTTCTATGTGAAATTCATAACACAGACGGCCTTGACTGAGATCAAGGAAGAACTGCCTCCATCACATTAAAATATCTGGAATATGTGAACAGTAGTACTTGAATCTGTCAGATAAGTGCTACTTAACATTTTAGGTGGTTACATTAGAAGCCTGGTTGGCATTCTGTGCTTGTGGCAGGATTTCTCCTTTTTGACTCTTTTGTCAAAGTCAAGTGAAGAAATATTTCTGTAATTTGTTTTTACAGCAATTTCTGCTCTGAGAAATTCGCAGTTTGATCGTCACTGCATCACATACGTAAAGGTTATTAACGTTGAGCTCTGTCTCGTACTTTTAGCAGTACAATCAGGTGCAGAGTTTCATGCTGTGTTTCGTGCATTTCATTTAATTTCATATTTAAATGAAATAGCATCTGGCAAAAAGGGCTGCAGATTCCTAGCTGTGCACATGTCACACAGCTGAATATAATGTTATCACTGCTCACGTTATACTATAATTTTAAAGAAATTAATCAACAAATAACACGATTTTATGACCTCATACCATTGTTTAACAGCCAGCAACAAAAGAATGGTACAGCACTAGGCAGTTTTCTTAATGTATGTATGTGAAAACCCCCAGCTCTTCCAGTTCCCCAGACCTTTCACTATAAATAAGAATTTGTGTGTATTAAATCTGTCTGTTTGTATGGAAAAAAACAACAGCCATATTATAAGTTGCCAATAGGACGCCCTTTGTTCCTGCGCCTCTGTGTTCCAGTCACACCTTACATCAAGATGGTGATGAAATAATCAATGTATGTGTGTGTGTGAAAGAGAGAGAGAAGAATAGTAAACACCTGAGAGGGTCAGATAAATATAACAGACCAGATGAAACCGTAAAGCCCCAGCTGCCTTCATTTCCTCCCACTGACATTTACAGCCGGACCATGTGTGTATATGTGTGTTTGTGTAGTTGTTTGTGTATGTGACGTCTGAGGACATGTGATGTGTCGACACTTGTTTGTGTGTGTGTGTCTCTCAGCTTTATTGGAGAGCAAGCTGCTGCATCCTCAGGTGCTTCTGTGAGTGTTTCTGTGTGTAGGTAAGGAAAAGAAAGGAAGGGGATAGAGAAAAGAGGTGCACAGGTCAGCTCAGCATTTTCCCAGTTTGACCGACACATTATTGTTGTCATGCTTGAATAAAAAAAGTCATGGACATGGGGTTTCTCTTACAATAAATGATCTTTTATATACATCTTGGAGTGTGAGAATGTCATGACAGAACAGACATCGCTTTGTGCCGCACAAACATCCACTCAGTCACTGCCAACCCATGTTAGGGTTAGGGCTGGTAATAGGGTTAGGGTTACATTTGAGCCATATTTAAACTCATATACTGTAGTTTAGGTTGTGTTTTAGCCATACGATAAACAGAGAAACTAGAGGATGTTAAAAGGTTAATGTAGTCAGGGACAAGTGACTAGATGTTTTCCATAGTACTGAACTGTCCCACTGTGTCTTTACATCATTTTAATTTGGATTCTGCTCTTGCTGAAAACACATCCATCATTGCCAACAGTTTGCCAGCACAGACAAGGCAGTGGTACACTACTGCATGAAGAAACCATGGAACCGTGTATGTGCATGTTTTTGTGTGAACGACTGAAGGGACAGGTTGGGG
>JAPQRN010000021.1:5753912-5765326 GCA_037367275.1 Coranthus polyacanthus
GTTGAATGTTAAAGCTGTTCCCTAAGCAACCCAGGTCTGTCACAAAAGTGCACACAAAGTAGCCAATCACACCCTAGTACACACAAACCCGTAACTTATACATAGAGGGTGTAAAGCAGACAGGAAGGATAAATGGGTTGCAAAGGACGGGTCAGGACACTTGAGAGAAGTGTGAATGTGGAGGTCAGGTAGAGTGTGCCTGTGTATTTGTTCGCAGAGGTAGGTATATGTCAGTATGTATGTGTGAGTGCTCTTTACGTAACCTAGGATTCAAAGTATGTATAATAGCTCGGGGGGATCTCAGCGATGGGATGGATGGAGAAGGAAAAGGGCACTTATTGACTAAAAAGATTTAAGCCACAGCATTAAATGTTAACACAATGAAAACAAGAGGAAAAGATTTAAAAAATGTCCAGTAAGGGAAGACTAGAACAACAAGAACACAGCTCAGTTTTTACAGTATGGTATTCAGCTGCTGGCAAGTCATCTGGGATAAAGCTTTACAGCTGGGTCAATGTAAGAGAAACAAATGTTAAAATTAAAAAAATTTGCTACGTTGAAAGTTGTTACTGATCTGCTGTTCACTAAATTAATTAATATACAGTGCTGAACAGCTTGGTTCTGGCACTAAATTGAACCTGACCCTCTAGTTTTGTGGATAAGTGGGTGTTCAACCATGGGATAAAACAATATATGTATTAGTTTGGCTGTAGTGTTGCATCTGGCTGAACCCATTATCATTCTGGATTAGGGGCAAAAGCTCCCAGTCTTTTTTGTATTTCTTTAAACCAGTCACAGTTGTCTTGCATGAGGCTACGCTAATGATGAGCAGACGGTGCCTTTGCAGTGTCTTGTTTTGGTGGAATATTAACGCGTGGGGAGGTGAGCCCTGGCATCAAATTGGTTAAATGACTAAGTAGGCCCGCCTTTTGGCATGATCCAAATATGGCATTTTCAGTGTGCGGTTGCTAGCTTGGAGGCTGTTGTTTCATGTAGCAAGGTGGACATTTAAAATGGTAACACACAGATAGTGGAAGGGGAGGAGAATGCTCAGAGAGTTGGCCAATGCCAGGTCTATTCCAATAGACCCTGTGAGTCAGACTAATGCTGCAGAGACATGAAATACAAGTCCAGTTTGAGAAAAATATAACATTTTTGTGCTTCCTGCTTCTTTTAGAAAGTAATTCAGAATGTAAACTATCCATACAGTGCCTTGCTAGGTGATTTACTTCTGCAGTTTGTTAAAAGTTGAGCTTTAGGTGTAGCTTTATTTGCTAATGACTCTGTTCAGACCTGGCATTAACCTGCACCCTGAGTGATCTGATCACAAGTGGTCAGCTCTAATGTCAGATGTAAATGCACTCAAGACACATTGAGATCTAATCACTCAGACCACATTCAGAGGTGGTCTGGGATGCATCTGTCCACATTCTTTGACCAGTGTCAATGCAAATGTGACTTGGGACTCACTGAAGGACTGCCTACTCAGCTGCCGCCTCTGTGTAAGTGAAACTCTGCATGCCAATGGTGTTATATTAAAGTGCATTAAAGATGTCTGAAAATTTTGAAAATAAAATGTGTGCTGCCTGAGTGCAGCAAAAGAATGCTCTGTCACTTTTTTGTGATTAAATAGAATATCCATTTGCCTTTGAGCTGCAGAAGCAAGAAACATTACACAGCCAGCCTGTTCAACTTGGACAGCTTGTGCTACATCCCACAATGCAACGCTTAGGCTATGTTTTAGGCTATTAAATGAGCTTTTATATTTGCATATAGAGCGGGGAAGTGAGATCCAATCACAAGTGATCACTCGAGACACATGGAGATGCATTCTAATGCCAGGTGTGAACAGATGCACTTACAGCAGGCCACTTGGGATTGGATCATGTAATACGTGTGTTCATTCCAAGTCTGAACAAGGCCTGTGTGTTTTGCTGGAGCTCTCTGGTCACTTGACTGCGCTGCTGTAAAGTTTGTTTTTTTCCAACTTTGCACCTTTAATAACTTAAATGATCCATTACAAAATAAATAAACAGTGACAGTGGTGTTTCATGGTGGCTAGGCCTTATTGAGGGTATGTAAGCCCAAATTTCAGCTGAATTTACTTTGATATCCAAAGGGACATCATGTTCTGTGTGGATGTGTGTGTGTGTGTGTGTGTGTACGACAGGGAGTGAAGGACAAAGTGAGAAAGAGCTGGCACTCTTTGCCAAGACATTTCTGGTCACTGCTGGTTCTGTCTGCCTTGTCCTTTTCTTTAGGGTAGTTGTGCTCAGGCTCACTGCACACACACACATGGATTAAGTAGGCTTAGTTATGGAAGCTCTGCGGTTGCAGTCTTTGCCTTCTCTAGAACTTCTTTTAGTAAGAGTTGTATGCCTGTCTTGTTAGCCATATCAATTGGGCTGATTTCTGTCATTCCTGTTGAGCAGTTGGCCAATGTGTAATGAACTATTGATCAACTTTGTACAAAGTCCAGTGTGTCTGGAGTATGTCACATTTGGACCAAAAACAAACTATCAGAAACTGGCTTAAAACAAGATTAATGTGTATTTCACTTGAATGAGATTACAAACGTGTGAGCATTTTAACACGTCAGAACTTTAAATGTGCATTTAGCTGAGGGGATTTATTAATTTAGTGATTAGATGTTTTTGGTTCATAGCATTTAACAACAATGAAGCAAAGTCCCACATGGCCCAGGGACCTCAAGAACCTCATGAATTTTAACCATTTTAACCAACAGCCTCTGTTGAGCTAGAGTCACGAGTTGCCACACTGTTTAGATCATGGCTTTCACATGTTCTATAATTTGAATTTAGCTCGCTAACATTGTGTTTGCATTGTTGGCTGTATTTTATAAATGTAACTGCCCTAACTACATCATTCCTCGAAACTTACATGCATTATACCAGTATTAAAGCTGTCAGAAATTAAGTATGCACAGACAGGAATATGTTTCAGGAGTGCCTGAGGTGAGATTAGTCTTGGAGAGGTTCATTTGTGTCTGTGATGAATGTTAGCTGAAGGATGCTTTGTCAGCGTTCTCTACCAGAGCGAACCCCAAACCTAATCTTTCCGTCTCTGCTACGCACATCTTATACTTCTCCTTTAACCACCCGCATTTGTAGTGCATACATGTACACATAAGCCGTGTGTTGAAAGAAAGACATTTAAGTTGAGTGTTAATCTTCTGCTCTTAACTGTCACATAAGTGCTTGCTTTTGAACTTCTTCTTTCCCGGAGGCTTTTCTTTGCACTCTGAAGATAACTCACTTCTCTGGTAATGGACTGACACTGAACACCAAACTCAGTTTATCATTCTTGATTTTTTAAAAGTTTCCTTGCTAACTATCAGAGATGAACGCTTTTTAATAACATTTAAGTCTTTTTAACTGATCTACAGTACAGCATTACTCTTTAGGGCCTGATCCTGGCAGTTTAAACCGCTGAGTATCACTCAGTGCTCATTTGCTGTGTGGTGTGTTCAGTGAACGAGTCACTGCCCATGCCCCGTTCCTTCACAGTTTGAGTCTCTACGCTCTACTCTAATATGAACCAGCCTAGCATTTTAAGTTTGTCGTCTATTGGGGAAGCCTGTTAAAACAACAGGGATATTCAGGAAGTGATTGAGTTCAGTTTGTTCACCCAAAAGATTTGTTCTCTTGAATGAATTGTGCACAATGATGAAAACAATTGTTTTCATTGCTGCAGAAAAGGCATTAGATAATTCAAATTTTGACCCCCAAAAAGGCCTATCCAATAATATATAATAATGTAATGTTATATTATAGTCATATATCATTTTGGACTGATAGTATTACAGTGTTTAAACAATAGCCAGAAGAAACCTGAAACAAATCTTCTCATTGATCAAGTAACCACTATGTCCACATTTTCCCAACTGTCCATACATCTGTGACAGCTGCAGTGTTTCACATTAATTACCTAGACGTGTCAACCTGATTAGATTTAACAGAATTTTATACTGAACCCAAAAATATTTTTACAGTCCACCGTTGTGTTTTGCACCGCTGCATCTGTGTAAATCAGACTTAACTGCACATCGGATCGTGGTCTTCGGCCATTATTTCTTCAGCGGTAACAATATGGTACACAAACTCCACAAGTTAAAGTGGACTACATCCGAACATTTTTAGTGTGGACAGACACTAAAGAATCTTGCAGAATTAATGCTACAAATAAGCCATACTGCAACACTTGCTTTAAAATGGTAATGACAAGATCTGCACGATACCTCTGAAAAGCAGATCATATGACACATTAAGATTCAATCCAGTCTCCTAGTGGTTGATTTATGGAATATAATGGCGTTTGGGAGTAAGTTTAAAGCTCTTGTTGGCCTCAGTGCAGTGTTGTTTGCACCTCATTTTTTTGTTTAAAGTTATGTTTTAATGTGGAAGCCTGTTCCTCAATCTTTGTAGCTGTTCACACATGAATAGTGTCCCTCTTGGACCAGCCAAGCATGTAGCCAGGTGAGACTTTCTTAATTCACAATTTCAAACTGCAATTCTCAGCTGTGTGTTTTGAGCAAGGTGCCTCAGCCCAGTCAGGGATGTGTAAGATATTTCATGGTTCTATGTTTGTCCTGGTTTTGTGTCTCTGGTTGATCTGGGAATGCATGTCTCCTTTGGAGAATTACTGTAAGAAATATGTGATATGTGTAGCCTCCACCTTCTGACTAGGACCTGCAGGATTGGTATATTTCCTCACACTGTCTCTAGACATTGCTTGTATAGCGTGTCACACTGGATGGAAACTGTTACTGGTGTGTCCCTCTGCCACATTTGCTTTGCGTATTAATACAGACGTCATTAACTTGTGATGCAATTTGGATTCTGGCTCAAATTGTTTCTGTGACATTCCTTGCTTTGCTGACCCACACTGTCATATAACAGACTGTCAGTCCAACAGACAATGTTATTTGTTGCAGATGAAAGTATTTCTCTTATAACAAGACTGTTTTTCCTTAATTTGACCTGCCTGTCAAATTTAATTGTCAGTTGAAAAGTGTATCTGCATGTAGCATTATTCCAGTGGGGACCATATGAAATCACACAGGGCTAGTTTGCTGATGAGCTGTGCTTTACTATGCGATCAGATTCTGAACTTGATTTATTGGAATGTCTGCTCAGAAGTCACTGGAGACATAAATAAACCAGTGTTGATACTGATGCTACATGTCTGATGTGCCGTGGTTTTGTAAAAGTGTGGCAGGTCGGCCCTAATCTTAGTAAGATGAGCGACGTCATCCTGTAGCTGCCTGCTCTTATGTGCAGCAAATGACATGCATGTTTTTTCACCTAATTAAAATTTTCTAACCCTCGCTCCTGTGACAGTATAATTATTACTTTAAAAATAAATCTTTTCTTCGGAGCCTGACTGAACTCCTCAGCCACACACCTCTAGTTTTGTATTACTTATTGGATCTTTGTTCTCAGCGCTGTCTTTGCTCTCTTCTGCTCAGCTCTGATATCCTTGATTAAAGAAATCTTCTCACGTGACTTAACAGTATAGAGATAAAGGTTTTCCATTTCATTTCAGATTGTACTATTATCTAGATAAACAATCTTTTTGTGTAGCAGTTCAGTGTAAAGACCACTTATTCTCAGTTAATTGGAATTTACTAAAATTAAGTTCTGTCTGATAACTGTTTGTTTCGGTTAACCTTCACTGATGGAGGGTAGGATTTAGTATTTAGTGATAAGATAGCATTTGTTGTTGAATGATATTGTGTGTAAAATGCAGGAAATGCAATGACTTAGCTGCTTGGGTATTTTCCAGCAGGCAGGCAGACAGCAAAATGACAGGCCCTTTCTTACATTTTAATATCACTGCACATCTTACACTAATACACTTAAACAGGCTTGAAGACACAGGGATTGGAATCAAGAACCGTCTCCAGTTGAGAACCGGTTCCAAATTATCCTGAATCGTATGCCTCAGCTTATCTGTTGTTTTTATCACAGTTGTGTGTTGCAAAACTATGATGTCGAACTCATCCGTGCATCTGGAATCTTGGAACAATAATCCAGGGTGGAGAGGAAGAAACTGCCTCAAGCGTGGCTACATTTCACAATGAAACAGGAAAACAGCTCTAGTTTTAATGTCTGTAAATTGATCATTTCGAGTAAGTGTTGAAAGACCAGCAATGTGTTTAAACATCCTTCTGAGTGACACAGGCTTAAATTAGGAATGACACATATATATTTTCCACTTTTTCCACACAGAAAATTGTTCAGGAATCACTAAGGGGATCGATAAAGAATCAGACTGATAAGCAGAATTGATAATGGCATTGGTATCTATACATTTTTTTCAGTTCTCTGTGTAAGAATGCATCTATCTACTACAGAGCACAACTTACAGTAGTACAGTGTACTACAGTACAGTTTAAAAGTTTTTGGCCACCTTTAGCTGTGTTGTTTTTACTGGGTTGTGATGAGCAGACATATTTATTACTCTCACTACTACTTCTCATTATGAAGCTACAACAAGAAAATACAGGAAATATGTGCACAGTATTAAAAACACATGAAAAAAAATCACATCTAAATGGCTTCTGCAGACAAAAGTCAGTATTTAGTGTGACCTCTGTTCCCATGACAAAATAGTAGCTCAGACAATAAGAAACATTTGACATGTGTCGAATGAAACCTGGTGTAAAACAGCAGAAGATTAGTGCAGTAAATCTCATATTGTGTGAACAAAAGAGCTCAAGACATGTCAAGTGCAAAGGGAGGCTGTTTATATATTTCCTCTATATTCCTGGTTGTATCTTGATACATATGCATATGGCCATTATAACCTGCTAAAACAACAAACCTAATGGTGGCCTTATACTTTTGCAGAGTATTGTACAGTACCTTAAAAAAGAGACATGAAAAATATGTATGCTCATCACAGCTGTGCAAGAACAATAGGCCTAAGAGTTTTGCACAGTACTGTATGTGTCCCTATTCTTTTTTACATTGGCCTATTTAAGCTGCTGTATTGTCCCCCTTTTCTCAGAGAAATCTTTAAGGGATCAGTCGTACCTGAGGATACTTTCTTTGTTTTTTGAGTGCCTTTAGGAAGATCTCATGGTCTCTGTGGGGCACAGGGGGAAAAAAACACAACCATGTGGTGTGCCATTTCTTTTAAGTAACACTCACAAATGTGGCCATCACTCACGAAATTCACACTTACTTTCTTGCTACAGACCTGTTTCCGTAATTTCTAATCCAAAAAGTCATTTGTAAAAATCCACCGTAATTACACATGCTGTTAGTAAAATGGTTTGCTCTCCTCTTGCTCGTGTGCTTAGCAACATTATGTAAATATTTACACAGTTATATGAGTCCTTCATTACTAACTTTGCAAAAACACATTGGACGCGAGCAGCACAAAGGGATCCAAATGCAGTCACTGCAATCAGAAGTCAATGTACAGTGTTTAATCAACATTTGTCATTGAATGTAATCAGAGACCAATCGCCATCCACACCAGTCATCTTCTGCTGCAGTCTGGGTCATACTGTAGCTGTCTCTGTGTGAATCCCTGCTGTGAAACCTCTAACCCTCAGGACATAAAGCTTGGTTCCTTTTCCTTCAGAGTTGCTGGCCCGTGAGGACATTGTGCTTAGAATCAGCAAGGGGATGGATTAGACCACAAAATAACACAGCTTTATTAAATCACAACTCTCCCTCAGTGCCTTTCTCCCTCTGTGTCACGTTTGCTTAACAGGCCCCTCTGAACCCTACTGCCCTGATCCTGGGCCCCTGATAAATTGGTGGCCCAGTCTTTGTGCCTCTCTCACTTCATTACTGGCTCAGACTCCACTGAACCATCTCACAGTATTGTGCTGCATATGCACATGGAGGGAAAGGGAGTTTAGCGGCATGAGAGGCATGTGCATGCAGCAAATATCCAGAATAAATGAATAATAGACATAGACACACAAACAAGAAATGATGAATAACTCAACTACCTTATTTAGCTGCCCTGGAAACTGCTGACATACCAGTCAAAGTAAATTTAATATTTCTGATTGCACTACATTTTTAACATTGCAGTACAGTATTTCATATACAGCCTTAGCCTCAATTCATCCAATATAATATGCTTCATTCAAGGGTACTTTGTAACGTGACCTTTAGAACCTTATTCCATTTACTATGAAAGCTCAGTGTCATGAAAACGAGAGGCCGATCACTATGAGCTGCCTCAATACAAATGGAAGCTAACTCTACATGAAGTTCATAAATTCTACAGTAAGTAGCTGCTTTCCCATCACAAAGAGCAAATATATATGTACCTATAAATGAAAAATGAAGTTCCATTGCATTTCAGACTGGAAAACAGATCTCCAGAGGAAAAAAAACAGGGGGAAAAAAAACTTAAAGTTGGAAAGTAAAGTGGAAATATGTGCAGCTGAACCTCCCTTTCACTCTGTTCTTGTCCTCTGCCAGATCCTGTTCAAGTTTCCTTCACTTTCACTTTGTTGAATTAGGATAATTAACTCTCCTGACACACTATGCAAAGTAATCAAATCTGTGCTTTGGCAGTATGTGAATTAGTTAAAGTCTGATTCACTGTGCACTGGCCGCTCTCTCTCTCTCCCCCCTTCTCTCCTTCAGCCTCGCTCTCTCATACCTCACACCCCTGAGGTTGGCATTTAGCCATGATTTTAATGAGATGGGCTATAGGAACGATGAACTTATCTAAATCATTCAGAACAGGGGAAATCTTCTCTAGCTGACTGACGCTGCCAGAGAAGAGACACATTAATCAGCAAATCACGGGGGACGCGTAGACCCAACATTTATTAACTGTACATGAGCTCACAGAGATCACTCAAAGGAGCTGTGATGTGCAGCTTTTTAGTGTTGACATGTGTACACGTGTACAAAAAGAGACATACAGCACCCTTAATAGTTTTAGTAAGACCGAGTAAAGACCCTGCCTTTCTCTGTAGCAGAGATCAATATGAAAAATGAAATTTGAGGTGGAAAAAAAAACTGGAAAGTACTTCTAATTACATAAATGCATAGTATAAACAAGTATATTTGGTTAAGATCCATCACATTTCTTAAAGAACTGTGGTGTAGTTAATTATAAATGCACAATCAAATTTCTAATTTCTTTCAATAGGTGTCTCTCAGGCAAAAGCATACAACAAAACCTTCAAAAGACATAGTAGATTACAGGGCTTGGCGTTATTCAGAGTCAGATAACCTTTATTAATCCCCAGGGGGACGTTCAATACTCAGTATGCCAACAAAGTGATACAATTTTGTATATTCATCAATTTCTATATGTATCTTGATATTTAATTTGATAATGCTGCCAGTTTGAAGAGTACTGATGCCTGAAGCATGAAAAAAAGAATAGCTCCAGCTCCAGAATACTAACCCACATCACATGTGTGACAGGCTGTTAGATCTATACATGACATATATACATATATTATGTCATTTAAATAAGTAACAAAGCATTCGTGAAGGGGATATGATGCCACTGACCCACAACTAGGCCTGGATGATATGGCCAAAAGATCTTTTGAGGTAGAATCACGATCCACATTTTGAATCACAATTTTCTCACCCCTTATAAAAAGCAGGTGAGTTACAACCAAACTATACGTTTTCCTCTAGTTTTCTCTGGTTTCTGGGGACTGTAATGGCTTTTTGTTGTATCTGACTAGAAACTCTACATTTTGGACTGACATTATTACAATATTGGCAATATCTAGATGAATAAAACACTATCCACATTCTCCTGTACATACAGCTGCAGTGTTTCCATTAGTTACCTAGATTGTGGCGGACTAATTTTCCCCGCCGGAGTTTTATAATGAATCAGAACATTTTCACAATAGCATAACTCTAAATCAAACTCACTGCATGTTGGAGTTCAGAATCCGGACCCACAGCTCACAGAGTTCTTCATTATTACTTCTTCAGCAGCAGCAAAACATGTCACACTAACTCTGCAAGTTAATGCAAACTAAATCCGAACACTTTAGTACAGGCAGACGTTAAAGTATCATTATAAACAGACTGAAATAAACTCACTAGCCTAGCGACCTATGCTAGCAACATTAGTGCTACAAACCCATATGTTAGTGTAACATCTATGTACAAGGCTCACTGTAAAATACCGTAATTTCACTGATAAACGGGAAATTGAAAACGAAGGTCAGCTAGGTTGAAAAGTTTTGACAGCGCTGTTATTTATGACACCATCTTTACGATCCTTCTGAAAAATAGATCATATGACAAATTAAGATCGATCACGAGCTAAGATCGTGAGCTCGAGCAGCCTGCCCACAACCACATGAAATGGGCCACTACATGAAATAAAATTACAGATTTCTCTGAATTCTACATTGTTGGAAACATTTGATATAATCTAAGTACACAAGCAAAAAAAAAAGCATAGCCTGGTCATTTTTAGATTGCTTAAAGTGCAACTTCCAGGTAAACAACCACAGATCTTTAATGTTTATTAAATGGTCTAGGAACTGGATTTTAAACATATATGTATGTGCATAAACACTTAAGTGACATTTGGAGGCATTTTTGTTAAGTTTTCAGTTCAAAGCAAAAATGGGGGAAGTTAGCATGATGTAAGAAAAGGGAGTCATTTAAGATAGCGCACGTAAGAAATATAAGTATAGCATGCTAATATTGACAACAGTAGGGGTGAAAATATAAAATCATACAGTTATGACAGATCACATCTTTTCGGGTCAATGAATGAATGAATTGGTTTTTGGCATCTCAAATCCAAAAAAGTGTCTGGAGGTGCAAATTAAATAACATTATGTATTAATAAATAATATTATTATAATGACTATATTATAAAGTTATTATATAGTGTCGCATCCCATTCAATGTTTTAAACATTTAGAATTAATGATTTTGATATGAAATATTCCATCAAATATGACTTAATTGTGGTTAAATAATCTGTTCCTTTATTCATATTTTTAATTTCATAGTTTATACTGACATTTACTCACAATAATATTATTATAATGATTAGATTGTTATATAGTTATTATGGGACCTTTAATGCTACTTTATACTTGTACTGCACTATATTTCAGAGGTAATACATTTATGTAACAACTTTGGTTACATTTCAGTGGAGCTGGAATGGGAAGGAAGTCAATACCTTAAAGCTGTTGATCATTGTTCATAGAAACATTTTTGATATTTTATTTCAGAAAACTAGAAGGGCATTTGGAGAGTAAGACAAGTCTTAATTAGCTGCACGATGTCAGCCTATGCAAGTATAGAACTGCAAAATGGCTGCAAGATTAAGGTCCTATGTGTGTGTGTGTGTGTGTGTGTGTGTGTGTGTGTGTGTGTGTGTGTGTGTGTGTGTGAGGGTGTGTGTGTGTGTGT
>JAPQRN010000021.1:5765426-5779380 GCA_037367275.1 Coranthus polyacanthus
GTGTGTGTGTGTGTGTGTGTGTGTGTGTGTGTGTGTGTGTGTGTGTGTGTGTGTGTGTGTGTGTGTGTGTGTGTCATATGCTGGATTCACAGTCACGGAACAGAGAGTGGTACTGTGTAAAACATACAAAACTAGACAATCACAGTTTGCAGACCCTCTTCCCCTGAGATCATATCCACCACACTGAATAATTCCACTATGTTGTGAACAGATCTTGTATGGAACAGGAATAAGCAATAAGTGTAAATATGAAATCTGAAGTTACTATGTTCAAAACTGAGGTCAGGAATGTCCGTCAAATATGGCAGATGTAGAAATGAAATGAAAACATGCTCTCAGTTCTCTCGAGGAAAGGATCATGTTGATAGATATTGTTATGCAGCATATATGATTTTTTTTTCCAGAGAAATAACTGCCTTCATTTTAGAGAAAATCACGTTTTAAGTCCTAGCCAACAGTTGTTAGGTTGTGTACAGTTGTTAGTGACACCATTTTACAGACTCTGGTAAATGTCAAGAAAATGATTCAAATAATATAGTGGTAGCGTGTAACTGACAATATCATTTTTATCAGTAGCTAAATTAAACATTTATTAAAATGTTAGCTAAGTGTCTGACTCATAATATTAGTTACTGTATGTATTTGACTGTTAGCTGTTAGTTTACCAGTACAAAAAAAGGTGTTATATTGAAATTAATATTTGACAGTAATTTCAGCTACATGACAACCTGACCAAGAAGACAACAACAGTGAGCAACGTGCAGCGAAAGATCGTCCACAACCGAACTGAACTGTTTCTGAACTGTCTCTTTAGCTGTTAGCCATTAGTTTGCATAAAACAGTACTTGTACAAAGTGTTATATTGAAATGAAAGTAATTTCAGCTACATGACAGACCAGGCAGATGTGTGTCCATGCATTCACGTGACAGCTCTTTTCCATTTTAGATGTGTTTTTTGTGTTTTCACGTCATTGAAGCCAAACGCTGCCACTCAGTGAGTGGCTTTGGATCATGACGACATGTGCATACTCTCTGTAAACAACCAGCATCCTCTAATGACAATCATGTCACTCAGAGAGTGTAATCCTATACAATCTGATTTGTGAGTTGCACACTTACTAAGAGAGCCCAATACTGGCTTTTTTCTCTTTTACCGGGATTGACCCCAGTCTAATAAATGAATACCCCAAGTGTCCCTCGTATTCTGCGCAGTTATTTATTATGTTGTTTTGGCTCAAGACATCTTCCCTCGTTGGTGGTGTAACATTGGGACATTCTTCGTCTGACATGGTTTACAGAGGCAACAGCATGCTTCTGGGGTCGCTGACTGGCCAATGACATTCCAGCTGCTCCCACGGTAACCGGTGGCGGAGGAGGAGGGGCTAGACTTCAGCTGTAGAGCATTGTTCTGTCTTTGACAAGCCAACGCTACTTTTGACTGCCAAGTTAAGAGGCATGTTAATGACCTCAAAGCATTTATAAGCCTGTTGTTTTTTTTCCGATTGGACACATAATTATCTCAGGCTTCTGAGAAAATAAAAGTCAAATGCTGTCAGGGAGGTGGTTTGGAGGTTTGAGAGTCTGTGTGCTTGTTTATCTTTAAATCTATATGTATAGCATGTGATTGCGAATATGGGCTGCGGCCAATTTAGACCTGTGCTTTGGCAATTTAGACTCTCCCCCAGAAGAGAAAAAGAAAAAGCTTGACAAATCACTGCTAAGTGAATTGTGTCAAAAGTGAATTGGCTCAAAATGTCTGCTCAGGAATTGTAAGGTTCAATGTAAAGACTTTAGCAGGAAAAAGCTTAGTGGCGGATTCTGCAGAAGAAGCAAAGAAAGTCCTCACTCACACACATGCATGCACGCGCACACTCACACATGCACACAGTACAAATGTAGTTTCACTGGCTGCCAGATAAGCTAAAGTAATAACATTGCCATCTCAGCTAATTTTAGCCCTGTATTGAATGTGCCGCGACTGGTATTCATGGCAACATTTCTGGCTGAGCTTAGCTGTATATTTGGTCTCTCTCTATAGCCTGTCTCACTCATTTTCTTATTCTTACTCTCAAATTTCCTTTTTCCTCCTGTCTCTCTTTCTTTGCTTCTCATTCCTCTCCTTCTCCCCGTCAATTTTTCCATCTCACCGTCCCCTCTTTTCTCATTCACCACTGTGTTTGAAAGCTGTCTTATCTGATTTGTTATGAGGGGGGCCACGGCTAACGTCTGCCCATTCGAATCTGGGAAACACCAATGCGATCATTTCCACATTGCTTTTTGGAAAATAGTAAAGCCTCTCGTACCTGCTCCCTCCAGTTTATTCTGTTCTTCAGTTTGTGCAGCATGAACCACATCCATAAACTCTGTCTTACATAATAGAGTAATGACTGCTGAGAATAGAATGCTGTTTATGTGAAAGATATAGCACATATAGCTTCTTCTCTTTCTACTGATTTGTCTTACAAAACAAAACTGCTCTTTCTACTGACTTTGACTTAATTAAAAAAAAAAAAACATTTGTTATTCACATAGTACAGCTGGTTGCATGGCTTCTCATGAATCCTTATCATGCAGACATCCATCATTATAGTGCCAGTTTTCACTAGATGCACTGACACCACCCACAAGAGCAATTTTTTTTAAACGTCTTGCAGCTTTTACTCAGCATACTTGCAGTTTTTTCTGAGATTTTCTATAATGGCCGCCACCTCAACCAATAATGTAGAGCAATCCCATTTCCACCCCCAGTTTTGTGGCCTAGTGTGCCATATTGAGATTGACCACATCAATTTTTTAATGGCCTTGGTCCAGCAACAAGGAAGCAGTTGGCTACCCTGTGGTACGAACATCAATGGGTTGGCACGGGAACAAATGGACAGAAGCTCATTTCCATGAAACATTACGTATGCAAGTTGACAGCTACTTCAAAGCTGTGCCTGGTAAATATTGGTTGCTCACTGCTTGATATGTGTTCCCAGTCTAC
The DNA here is from genome assembly GCA_037367275.1 of Coranthus polyacanthus. NCBI lineage: Eukaryota > Metazoa > Chordata > Actinopteri > Kurtiformes > Apogonidae > Coranthus > Coranthus polyacanthus. The sequence goes on from JAPQRN010000021.1 coordinate 5,768,410, forward strand.
TCATCCCCAATATGTGGTTTGTTTCTCTGTGGATGCACATTTTCTTAGTACAATGAACTGATTTTGCATAGTGTAAATGAGGTTAGTAAACAAGTGAAATTGTCCTGGAAAAAAACAGAGAGAGAGAAACTTATAGCCCCAAATCTATTAGTGGCACACGAGATGCGTATGTATGCAGATAAGTTCACGTAACTACAAAAACACTGAAACCGTGACAATTCAAGGGAGCATGTTTTACAGTCACCTTTTGAATTTCATACTGGAATACTGGCCATTGTTTAACACTTTTTGAAATAATACCAGAGTTTTGGTTCAAGGACAAAAGCTGTTACATGTTGTGTTACAAACACACAAAGAGTTGTATTAGAATTTTGGCTTAATACAATTGTCTTAAAGGTTCAGTGTGTGATATTTAGTGACACCTATTGGTGAAATTGCAGATTGCAACCGACTGAATAACCCCCACACTCACATAATGTGGCTGCTGAACATATGGTACTCCCTCATTACAGCCAGTGTTTCTTTGCTTTTTAGTTAAGAGAATATTTACTCTGGTCTGAAAACATAGTAGATGACAGTAATGCACCTTAACACTAGATGCCACCTGCTATAAAACAGAAAAAAGAAGAGGAAGTCCATTCTGAGCTACTGTAGAAACATGGCGGCGCAACATGACCAACTCTGTGGAAGGCGAACTGCTCCCTTTGTAGATATAAATGGCTGATTCTAAGGTAACAAAAACACAACAATTCTCATTTTTGTGTGATTATACATTAATGAAAACATAATTCTGAATATTATATTACTTCTATGCAATTAGTTCCCCCCAAATCCCCCTAAATCTTACCCACTGGACCATTAAATGTGCAAAAATAAGGTTTAAGTTGGTGTAATTATAGAACAAGCGTTTAAATTTAACATAGCATTCAATGCCAATTTATAGTGTCTGGCAGTATCTTATCTTCATGTGCATGTAAGCTAACGTTTATTATGTGAAGAATAAGAGAAATATTCCAAAAACATAAAGTCTGCTCTTACATAATACATTATTTACAAAACACTCTTAATAAGACTTCACAGCTACAAGATTGCATAAGTTTTTTGCTGTGTTCTTGTTGCTGTACCTACGGACACCAGTGAAGTTTGATGCCCAGCCTGTGTGTTTGTTTGTGTGCTTTACTCATGCAGGTTTTCTAAGCATGTGGAGCCAAGAATGTTTGTATGATGTAAATTAGCGTCTTATCCAGGAATAAACTTTTGATGGGGTTTCATTTTTCACTTTCACTTCATTTTCACTTTTTACTTTCAGTAAGTTTTAAGAAACCCAAACTGTAAGAAATGACCCAATTTACAGAGAGACTGAGAGTGTGCGACAGTAAGACTCAAAATCCAGGACAGCATAATTGAGAAAGGAGTTCTTAAAAGAGGTGCAGACAGAAAGATTGAACATTGTGCTGACTCAGAGGGGCTACAGTATGTTTATAGTTTTAGGCATTTAGGTCATGCCCTTTTCCACGGCAACTTAAGCCCCTATGCACAGTAACCTGTAGCTGATCTGTCCGTGTTAAATGCTGGCATCATATTTGTAGAAGATCCTGAGTCATTTTTCCTTAAACTTTGCTGAGGTCATCTGCCTACTTGGAACCACGTAACATTTATGTAACATTTGCACAGCCCAGGCTCATGTACAGGTACACACGGGATTACAGAATTTATGTTTGACATTTTTGCAAACAGTGGGGAATCACATGCGACAAGAAAAGATGCTGCATAATATATAAACACATAAAATTAATTCATTTTGACCTCGGAAAAAAATTTGAAACACTTGGTTTGACTAGACACTGATTTGCTAGAGATACAGTGCTTTTCAAAAGATTGCTGGAATGGATGGAGATGGCTTCGGTCTGACAGTGAAACATGATAACTCCTGTCCCTCCGTGCCAAGGACAAGATAACGAGTGAACACTCTCTTTCCACATATCATGCATAACTTCCTGTGCGACCTGTTCTCACATGCCTGATGTCATTGAGTTAGCATTGTGTCCAAAGTGGTTGTGACCTTTTGAACACAGTCAGCATGAATGTTTTCCATAAAAAGCTCCACAACAGTGAGTGAGTAGGTGTGGTACATGTGCCCAGTCCTTTTGTTTTTTTGTTGTTTTTTTTTTTTATTTGTTTTTTTTCTTACCCTTTCTTTTACCACTAAGCCTGTCAGCCATCTCCTGATAAAAGTGGAAGAATAAAACTGAGGATTACTATTGCACCAACAGAACCAGCCACCACAGATTCGATGCAGTGCTTGACGTTTTAAGAAAATAACTGTATGGCTACCTGCCTCCCTGACTGACTGACTGACTGACTGACTGACTGGTGTCTATTTTGGGAATGGTGGAACCCCCCCCGCCTTACTCCCGTTGTCCTGCGCTGTGACTCTTCTGCTTGCCCTCTGGCTACATGCCTCTTGTACTGTGCAAGAAGAGCACTTCACACTTCCCCAGTGAAACCAGAGCTCTGCCTTCAGCCTTTCAGCCTCATGCCTTGCCATGTCCTCTGGGCTATTTTTACTCCAGCAGTGGTGCAGTCCTGCCAAACCCATACCACAGCCTACTGGACTAGAGCTGAGGAGGCCGTGTGTGTGTGTTTGTGTGTGTGTGTGTGTGTGAAGGTGTATGTAGGTGTGCAACAACTGGGTCTTTGAAATTATATGTGAAGACTTGTAGCTCACAGAAGATTGTGTAGTAAAAAAAAATTTGGGTGGAAAAGGCATGAAATCATTTTATTTTTCCAAAAAATGCTGGTCCATTTTAAATAGCGTGTATTGGCGGGGTGGTTATTATGCAGGAAGTCAGCGCGAAGCCTCAGCATAAAGTGGTAACAGGTTATAAGTAAGCTCTTAGGAATAATAGCTAAGAAGCGCGTTATAGTTAGGTGGAAAAAACATGATGATTTTAAATTATGTAAATTCATGGGCACTTGACAACATTAAAAAAACAATTGTGTTCATCACCTGAGCTACAGTTGAGTTTCTTTCTGAACATTAGATCATTGTGTTTAAAAGTATGCACTACCTAAACAGCAGTTTTATTAGTCATGTTAGGAAAGTTTTTTATTCAAAGTAGAGCTACATTTTCCACTCTGTATGTTTAAGAGAACCTAAGTGACAGAGAATTCATTGCAGTTGAATCTCCTTTGAAGCTGAGTTTTGCCACAGTTTTTAACTCATCTCTAAACCTGCAGGCTCCATATTCATATCCCAAATTCCTTTTCTCTCCCTCCTCTGTCCTCTTGTACTTCTTCTTGCCGGTCCTCTTTATCTAATTCTTTTCTCCCTCCCACTCTTTCGCTCTGCTTCAGTGAAGTACATCAAGGAGATGTCGGCCTTCTTTAAAAGTTCAGGGTCCCCCGGGGCCACCCTCCCATGGGACTCTCCCCCCTCGACGCCTCAGAGGGGCATGGAGCTCTCCCCAGCTGAGGTGAAGGAGCCCCGCAGCATCCCGCTGAAGATGTGCCAGGTGTCACGAAAACAGTGCCCCCCAGACACAGAAAACAGGTACTGCATATTAGATGTTTGTTGTGTTGCTTGATCTTCTGTTCACACTTTGTTGGTAGAAAAATATTCAGACAGATTTCAACTTGAAAATAACAAAACGGTTTAGAAGGAACATTGTTAAAGGAACCTCTTATCCTTATCAAATATTCTCTTTGTTAATGTCTTGGAATGTCCTCTTCCCCCGCAAGCTTTTACTTTCTTTGCCATTTTTCTTTTATTTCTGTCTGTAGACTTGCTTCACTCTCTTCCCCTCCTCTCACCTGCCAGGTATTTCGAGGTGGTTTCATCCAACAGAAAGAACTCTGTGTTCCTCCGGGCAAAAGACCCAGCCATGGCTCAGTCCTGGTACAATGCCATCCAGGCCGGTGCTGCCAACCTTCTACCACGAGTGAAGGAGGAGATGAAGAGCATGCAGCCTGGCATGGACGTCAAACATCTGGGCTGGATAACAGAGCAGGTATGCAAGATCTTGATTGGGGCCAGCTGATATCCTTTGCACACTACCTGCCTGTGATAAATAAATATGCCATTATCAAAGTATCCAGGGAGTGACTGTAACAGATTACTTTGATTCTGCTTCAAATGTGCACATGTACAGATGACCCAGGGTCCAGAGAAACCAGTACTGGCTGCATTGACTGACAAAGACCTGCTCCTGTATTCCTCCCTGCCTGAAAGCAAAGACAGCCTCAGCACCCCCACCAAGAGTCACCCGCTGATCACTACCAGGTTCATATGCTCAATTGTCTGCATATACAGTATATATATGTACATCTGTTTTATATTACAGTTTTACCATTCACGCACATAAATACGGTGTTTCGTAAACTAAACATTTAAAGCTGCCAGGTTTGGTTCTTACAAGATCTTTCCAGTGTAGTCTTTTTCCAGAATTCACTCTTTCCATAAGTGGATTGTTGGACATTTTGCAGGTTAATGTAACATTCATTCGGAAAACATTCGTGGAACCAGAACCGATGAGTCACACAGGCACATGAGCAGTGGAGAAAATGCATCCCCATTATTCACTTAGGGGGAGCAAAGTTATGGTTTTGCTTTAAAAATAAACTTATCATCATACAGTCCCTGCCATCAGGTGATTATATTTAAGCAGCCTATATCAAAGGCATTTTTTTGGTATTTTCAGCAACTGACAAAAACATCAATCACATTTTTGACCACCCGTTGTGTTGGTTCAGTTGAAGTCGCCGCTGATTGTTTGCCACCGCATGCTTTAGCTGTCAATCACAGTCTGTCAATCCACACAGGAGTCTGGAGACTGCTTACAAAGCTGCTTTTTAGTTTAACTGCAGTCACTGGCTGAAAGTAAAGCCTGGGAGAAAACTAAGGCTTGAATGAAATGTACACCAAGCATTTTAACCAACAGTAACTAATTATTAAAATAGAAAGCTCAATGTAATGTTGTAATCCTATCAGGTGGAACTGCAGAGAGTGAGGAGAGAGAACAGTGAAAATGTCAACAACATGTAAATAGCTCATTGTTTGAAAATCCTGACATGCTATATTGATCTGACAAGACGATTTCAGTGTCACAGGAGAGTGACCGATTCTGTTCAAATGCTGATATCTTTGCCTCTAAGTAGTTGAGATAAACATATTAATAGTTTTGGCTGATTAAAAGACACTGATAGGATGTTTTACAAACCATCGGTATTGGTGGAACTCGGCTCCAATAGTGGAATATGAGGCGTTACCTTGATGTTCAGTGATCCAGACTTATTTAGCTCTGTATTACTTGGACTTGGATTTTAATAGTTTGCCAGTTTCTGTAAAACATTTTTAAAAAGTTAAAGCTTCAGGAGCTGAAATCAGAGGAAAAAAATGCCAGAACTGTAAAATATACATTTCCCTCTGCAGCTGTCTCCTCTCGGTCCAAATCAAAAGATTAAATTTAAATATAGATGACCTGATGTCGTCACTTTTCCAAGCTTCCATGGTTAGAGCAGTAGCGTCACATGTCACAAAAACCACAGTCAGTAATTACAGCTGTCAGCGGTTATATCGGCCGATTAATCAGTTATCTCCTTTTCCACTGTATCAGCCTTTAAAAATCCACCGTCAGTCAACATTACAGGTAGACGTGCATTATAATACCATAATATTTCACATTCATTTTAGGCTACAGAATGGTTTTTAAGAATAGCCATTCTTCTAATAATCATTTCACCCAATTATATACTGTTAGGTGGTGTAAAAATGCAGGACATTTGTTTTAAATCCCCGTGCACCTCACCAATAATGTATTTGTTCAAGTTTGCTGCTCCGTTTTAAAACATAAGCAGACGCCCATGATGAGTCATGTGTGTTTCATGCCTTCTTTCTCTTACGATTTCACTCTCTTCTTACCACTCGGTTCCTCTCCACATCTGTAACACTGTCTCTAGCACAGTTAATCCCTTGTAACCTCTTTTTACATGACTCATGAATGTTTTTTGTCATACTCTCTCCTGCTCCACCCTCAGATTGGTCCACTCCGGCCCGGGAAAAAGTTCTCCCCTCCTGGACTCTGAGCTCTCGTTTGGCTTGCGTTCGGGCACAAAGCAAGGCGTGGAGACTCATGTGTTCAGGGTGGATTCTGCCAAGGAGCTGTCCACATGGACTCATCTGTTGGTGGAGGGCTGCCACAACGCTGCTGAGCTCATCAAGGAGGTCACCACAGGTACACAACCAGAATCCTGTTTCTTTCTCTGTGCTGGATATCTTCAAGCACATATCAGTATTTGTTATGTAAATTTAATTCTTCCTGCAGACACCGACAAGTGGATACTGGTGTGTAAAAAGATAAAACACAGATGTGACGATATGAACTATATTCAAAGGAAAATCGTCTGTACAGTATGTGCGTACAACTACATTATAGCGTGTTAAAAACATTCACTTAGTGTTTATATACTGTTTATAATATTATTAACCTTATTAGTAGTATAATAATCACACAAAAGACATTCACCAAGCAAATATTTGTAGGAAGATGGCTGCGTATCTTCTCTAATCATACAAAAACATCTGTAACCTAAACATTACTAATGGGTAGTATCACTACAAAACTCTCAAGACCTGAATCTGTTGTCGCCCTCGAAATGACGTTTTGACAGTCGACATTTTGTCGTGCTGACTCATTTGAGACAAGTAAATCTGCGTTATTTGTTTTCCAACGCTTTTTAAGGTTTGTTTACATGAGTAATACAGTAAACATACCTGAATTGTCTTTTATAATCAGTTGAGATTCCCAAAAAAAGCACTGATGTTATTTCCCTAGCACAGGCGTGCCAAGTATATTTCATCAAAGAAATACCACCTGGGCACAAAGATTTGGTTTCTATTCAACAGATACACACAAACATAGGAGGGGCCTGTCTCACAAAGCAGGATTAGGAGTTGCGTTTTATTGTTCCTTACACAATATGATTTTGTGACTGTGTTGATGTGCAAAATGTCCCCAATCTCTGCTGATTTACTTTGGCTGTGTGTTTGTAAAATACTTGGATTGAGATTTTTAGTATTACTTGCAGAGGAAACAAAATGTTGTCCTTAATAGAAAGAGCATGTTTTGTTTTTTTAACCCGTTTTCTCTATCCATTTCAGCACAAAATAGCTCATCAATCATTATCCATTTATAACGTCTTATTAATCATAGTCAGTTTTGGAAGCGTACAGTCCTACTTTGTGAGACAGATGCTGGGCCACATGGGGTTTCGTTTAGAAATGTTGTTACAGAGCCATCTGCTGGTAGTTTGAGGTGGTGCAAAGCCATTCTGCAAAACTAGAACTTAAAGCTTGCTCTGATCGCATAAGCACTACTTTTGAAACTGTGCTATTTTTCGCAAAAGCAACCACAAAATCTTTCACCAGAGCAGAAAAGCATTATACGTCTCTCTAGCAAAAGCAAACAATTGTTGCGGAACTCATCAAAGTCTTCAGGACAGTACACACAAACGACCATTTGAATAAGCACACAAAAAAACAATTACGCACTGATAATATAATGATGTAATGACGTGTTTTGCTTTTTCTGTGCACGGCAATAAAGGTCCATCATGCATGTAGTAAACAAGCATACGAGTATCCAAATGGTTAAAGTAACAATGTGTATTCTGAGCATATTGCACATCTAACACTCCTCAACCAAGAAATGCACAGTCGAAGAAAAAAAAAAGAACAGGAACAAATTAGGTTACATTTCACCTTGTCTGTGGAGATTCATCCACATGAGATGCATAAAGACAACTGTGTACAGTTTTGCTATCAAATTGGAACCTGAGTGTAAAGCAGTGAGGTGTGTTCACAGTTTTGCAGTGTGTTTCTTAAACTGAGTGTGAAGCAGAGAATGTGCATTTACAATTAGTAAATGCATTGTCTACAAGGCATTAATGGTTTCAGAGACGGGGCCTCGAGAATCACTCTTACTGTTTAAGCATTCAGAAAAAAAAGTAAAGTGGCCTTAACTGAATATGAGAAATAGATTGTTTCATTTATCTAAGATCGAGACAGACTCTCTTTCTGCCACAATGAGCATCGTTTGAATCTTTTTTTTTTTTTTATCCTTCCGGTGCAGTAAGCTATCAGATTCATAGGATGCAGACACAATTTCTGGGCCCATAACAAATAGAAACATAACCAATGTGTAATATAAATATGGATTTATGTGTAACTCCTTTTTTATATCTTGACAGCCTGTAGCTGGAATGGAAAGGAGTGCACCCTGGGAGTGCACATTGATGAGGGTTTCACACTATTCACGGAGGAGATGGGTGTGAGGAAAAGTATTCTGCTGCAGCAACCATTTGAGCGATTGAGAATGTCCTCAGACGACGGAGTTCGCATGATGTTCCTTGACTTTGGGGGCCCTGAGGCGGAGATTGTAAGTTGGACACTTAAAGACACAGTATGCAGAATTTGTGACTCATTCAATTCTAAACACGATAAATCAGCTGTATTTGTCATATTTAGCTTGAATTTGTTATCAAACATGGCAAAACTGGCATTATATTACAATAAAAGGTAATATATTTTCTCTCGCAGTCTGACTTTAGCTCGACCCGCTCCCTCAATCTCCATTTTCTCTTTCAGCAACTGGACCTCCACTGTTGCCCCAAGACCATAGTCTTCATCATCCACTCTTTTCTGTCTGCTAAAGTCAAGCGACTAGGCCTCCTGGCGTGATAATGACCAAGCATACGGAGCATCAGCAATAGGAATATTCAATGAAACATACATCATAGAAGACCCTGAAACACCAGAGGATGGAGTCCAGGGAAAGAGGCTGACTAACCCTGTTTTTTCAGTCTTCCAAAGCTCCGAAAATGATCCTCTCTGATCAGACACCCTGGTCTTTCTAAAGCAACGAAGAGAAAATGGAAACTTTGATGGACCTTTGTTGAACTTGTAATTGTAAGCTAAGGAGAGATTTGACAGATGGCATAAGTCAGCCATGTCACGGTAGGTCATGACACTTTATAATGACAAATCTTGTGATTATGACAGCCTGCATCTTAATGTTTCTAAGCTTGAAGTCCCAAACAGTTACTGTGTTTTGCCCCATTGTTTAGTTTAGTTTTGTTTCATGAGTCACGGCAGGCCTTTGTCACAAGCATCCTTTCATCTTTCAATCTTTGCTTTATGTGCTGTGAGCAGTCATAAACACAGTGATTTCACGGTTGTCCTGATTGATGTTGGACAAACATTTTTTTCTTTATATATAATGGCAGCTTCAGCAGAGTAACAGGATGACATGACTGAACGCAATGGTCTGTATTGAACAATGTACAGATTATGACTGTGTGCATAATGATATGCTGGTTTTGTGGATGCTGGAGTTGCCTTTACCATGAATTTTCACGAAAAAAAAAAAAGCTGGGTTTAAGACATATTCCAAAGGCCGTATCAAACATATTTTTTCAATGCTTACTCCTCCCCCCACCCCCGGCTTTTCCCCTTCTCAATTTTGCGTGTGCACATTATCCACAGCTAACAAAGAAAAACGGACTAACAGAGTACAGAGTATGACAGTATTATGAGACGCTTTTGTATTAAGTTTTAGATTAGCCTGAATTAGATACAATATTTACATTTTTCTAACAAAAAAATGGTACCCTTCGGATGGCCTAACTTATGAAGAAGTTTAATTCCATTTTAACCGCACTTTGTCCCACTGACAAAGGTTGTCGCATAAGCATTTATTAATAGATTGTGTACATTCACGTCAAGCTGCTTCTTCTGTAAGTGTTCAATACTCAATACTGTTCAATACCGTTTACCTCTTAAATTAACCTATTTTACAGTACTAAAATGTATGTTTTTTTTCCTTTCCTGTACTTCATTACTTCATCACCAGAGAGGACAAATGAGCTTCATCGGAAGTTGTGTTTTTTTGTTTTTTCAAACCATTAGAAAATATGTTAATTTGATGCTGAGTTGTTTATACCATCAAGTTTTTGATTCTTGTTATCCTTCGTATGGTTTGTGTCACATGAACATCCACAACATGCGGCCTTCTCTCTCTGTCCAACACTAAGCAGACTCGTATTAATATATATTTCACAACAAAAACTTGTTTGGTTTCAACAATAAAATGTATTGTATATTCTTATTTAAATAAAGGTGTGCCTTGCAGGGTTGTTTGTATATAAACATGTAATAAAATTTGTTAACTTTTATTGTTTACTTGCCGTGCTTTATTCGTACATTATTAAATGGTCTCTTAAATATTTAATTTCCATTTACTACACATAAATGACAGTATAAGAAAACACCTGCCAGTATATGAACCTTTTTAGACATTTTTAAACACTGGCTAAGTTCACACTGCCAGCCTTAGTGCTCAGTTCAGATTTTTTGCTCACATTTGATTTGTTTGACTTTTTCTTTTTTTGTTTAAATGTAGCCAATATTATATTCCAGTGTGAAATGAGTTACATCCAGTAAAAGTACTAATACACGCTTTGAAAATGCTCCACTACAAGTATTCATGTGTATGTTGTATTTTAATGCTGTACATTGTTATTATCTGAGTGTAGAGTTGTGACGAATCTCAAACCTAGAGTGACGTAAAAGCCACAGGACCTTTGACCCGACTGTTCAGCCTGAGACTGGATTGCAAAAGATCAGATCTGTATCTGCGGCAGGACCATGTGGAAATGACCCAAATCAGAGTTGAAAAGATCCGATTCCGTGTGATCTGTCCTATTCACACTGTCATGGAAAAAACAACAACCTTTTGGGTCACTTTAGCCTGCGTTCTGAATGGTTAAAGATGCTTTTATAAATACAGTACGTCCCTAATAAGTGAAATGTAATTCACTCTTCACTCTTACAGTGCTCCAAACATCTATCTATCTATCTATCTATCTATCTATCTATCTATCTATCTATCTATCTATCTATCTATCTATCTATCT
>JAPQRN010000021.1:5779480-5792728 GCA_037367275.1 Coranthus polyacanthus
ATCTATCTATCTATCTATCTATCTATCTATCTATCTATCTAGTTTTAATGTCACATCTCTCGGTCTTTAACGAGCTCTTCCACTGAGTCGCTTCAGACAGCACAACGAGCCTTCGTGCAGCCTTTATTTAACAGTCCCAGTTGGTGGTCTGACAGTTTTATTAAGTCCAGACAGATCTGTATGAGCAGAGCAAAGATGATGATGATGAGATGCTTAAGTCAGCGGGGTGTGTGATGGAGACAGTTAGGCCTGCTGCTAGCCATTGTAAAAGTAGAAGCAAACAGTCGCCTCTTATACACTTTTACAGCTATGAGGCAGTTTTATCAGTGAGGCACAGATGCTGCTCGTTACTGCGTCGAGCCCGAGTCTGTGTTTCCGTGCATATGCTTTTTAAACACACATGCATTTGTGTTTGTGTGTTTGTGTGTCTGACGCAGGAGGGTCTAGTAATAAACCGCGAGTTGTATATCAGACTATCAAATCAGAATAGAGTGTTCACATCTGACCGTATCTTCTCTCTCTCTCTCTCTCTCTCGCTCACTCCGCTCCCTTTCAGCTCTCACTCCTCTTGTTGAGATGTTGCCATGGTAACAGCAGGGGAGCTCTCACATTGGCTATGTCCATTTCTCCCCCTGAACTATGGTTTTGCTAGTGAAATTGCCAATCAGCCTCTCAGATCCGCTGGAGAGGCAGAGGAGATTGTGTGAATATATTTTGATTAACAAAAATGGAAGGGCACTTAGGAGGAAGAGGAAAGGGGGGGGGGATTGTCAGAAAATATGATGTTTGTAAGGGAAAGGGCTTAGAGGAATGTTGGACTAGATAGAATATGTTCTGCAATCCCTTCTTTGTGTTGAAGCCTGGGAAGCAAACAATGTTACATGTAAAGCAAAGGAATACTGACTCTATAAGTAAGATTTGACAGGCGCCGTAACATTTTGCCTCTTGGGCTTTATGGAATTGAATTTCCATAATTACAAGGAATATTTTGTGAAATGTAGACATGAAAGGACGGAAAGAACAGAGGCACAAAGAGACAATTTGTCTCTTTTTGTTCAATCTGGACAAAGTGTGGACATTTTAACCTTTTAAAATACCTACTTGTATCCTTCCTTCTAGAAAGCCATTAAATCTAATTTATATACATTATGGACATGTGATTTTATTTTGCAAACAGTTACACAACAATAAGACAATGCTGACACAAAGAAAGTATTTATTCATATAAAAGTTTTCACAAATGTATTTCATGTACTACTGTGAAAATGTAAACACAGAAAACACTCTGCGTTTGGAAAATGGTTTACAAAATAGGGCTGGAAATGTAAATGGGCTAGAACTGCCAACTATGCTAATATCTGTCTGTTGCATACAGTCACTACAGTATTATGTTTCCACAACTGTGGCTTTTTGCGCTCTCTTTCTCTTTCTCATCCCGCAGACTTTCTGAATTTAAGATGAAAGACAGGTTTTGCATCGCTTTATTATCTTGGTAAAGAGTCTTATGTGAGATTCTAGACTCAGCACTTCACTGAGTCAATTCTACAATTCTACATTTTTCATCATTTGTATCGTCTCAAAACTGTCGGTTAAACTAATAAAACAGACTCACGTGGACCCAGAATGTCCATTTGGTGTCGTTTTGATTTTTAGTAAAGTTTTATCAAGTCAGACTTGTAAACCGACCATTGTGCATTTTGATTATTTGATGAGGTGACAATCCAAACCCGTTAGTCCCACTAGATTATTGTGTTTACTGTCTCCGTCATTTCTTTTGTAAAGCCATCATCCCAGTCATCAACATAATCACCACTGACTGAGTTATGTCACTGTCATTATTATCAGAACTCTGCATCTTGTCTTGGGGTCTGATTGAATCATTATGCTGTACACAGATCAGCATGTTTTCTGCAAAATGATGTGCTTAATCAAAAGATCGAGTATGATTATGAATGCAAATTAAGTATTAAAACTAGACGATGTACATTACATTTGACTAAACTTTTGGCAGTGTGCAGACAACATCAATGGTGAAAAATAAATGCATTTATGTCTGTTATTATTTTACTGCATGTACAATTTGGATGTATTTATTTATATTTCTGCTACTGTCTCTTCCCGTTTATTACAAAAACATTACACAAGTACTTTATAGACATACATGTACAGCTTTGGAAATACTCGGTGGTGTTGAAATGCTTTTTCTGACGCTTTCTTTGCAGATCTTGGTGGAGTCAAACTGCATTTTCCTCTGGGTGTTATAATGAACAGCTGTTTTGCTGATTCCAAGTCTCTCACTGGACAAAAAGGACAAGTGTCCAGAAAGTTTATGGATCTGTCACACATCCATAATGTTTACGCAGAGAACACGGGAAGATCTGATCCGCTACAGATGCCTATGTATGATATCTGCAATGTATCCCCACTTCGTATATGACAAAGTCCACAGATCCAGCAAAATTGCATCGTTCGGATATTCAGGCAAAAATGTGACTATGTCACTTTTACTGGTCTGTAAAAATAACTCGGTCCTTATCGGAAAAAATCTAGGGTCTGACAGGAAGGAGAGTGTGTTTACTAATTTGTCAGAGACACTAACATTTTATCTGTAGCTTAGTCTGTTAGAATGTAAACCGACCTTTGCCCCCAAATCTTACTGGACCGAGGAAAGTGTAGTCTGTCCTGAAAGATCCAGCGGTTTACAATTTTTGAACATGTCACTTACAAAGTGCTTACAGTGTGGAGACAAGATATCTCATCTGTCACATATGCATTAAGAGGGACCCACGTCCTGATACATCTGGTGCGACTCTCTCACTGTACACTTATTCATGAGGCACCAAAATGGTCATCTTCTCCTCATCACGCAGTGCTCTTCTGTGGGTTGATTTATAAATGACTTTGGATTGTTTTAACCGTGTGTATGTACTCGATGCACATGATAATGGTGTCTCAAGAAATGTTTTTGGTCATCTAGTGTACAATTGAAAATTTTACCATTTCAGAATGATCTATGTTGAAGAGTTGTTGCACTGAATAAGAAAAATCACTGGAGGTCTAATATATAGTTTTTTTTCCCCCCAAAGCTGTATATCTGTCTAGCTAAACTTACTAATTAGTTTGTAATTTCAGATTCTACACACATGACACATGATTACTTTATAATCTTTGCACAACATTAAAATGATATTTGTGTGTAAAGTCATGATTAATAACAGTCCGGATGGAATATATAATGCATGTAAACAGGACCCATTCAGCCCACATAATGACTACTTTTACTTGTCGATAATGTATGTAGATCGTACGGATAATTCATAGCTTTAAATCATTCTATATGCAGAACTTTCACTTGTAATGGAGTATTAATTGCCGGTTTAGTAAAGCAGAAAACATCTGACTACAACAACATTTCTGCACAGGCCATAAAATGTGCATTAAAACATTATACACGCTCCTGTAGTCTTGTGATCGCAGCATGTTTTGCTGTTTGTGTCAGACAGATGGCAGTAGAGTATCACTGAAGGCGACAAAAACTCCAGCCTGACTGCGTTTAATGTGCTGTCAGAAACAGTAGGGGTCTCTGTCTCTCTATACAAAAAGACACAAAGAGCATCAGTGAAGGGAAAAGAGAGAGAAAGAGAAAGAGTGAGAGAGCATTTAAGCTTTGATTGGTCCTGACCTAATTCAGAACAGGACATCCCACAATATTCAATACTCTATTTCTTGTTTTCTCTCTCCCCCCACTATCTTTTTTCCCCCCTCCCTCTTAACACAAAAGAACTAGAGAGAGGAAAGAGGGCAAGAGATTAACACTAAAGCTTGAGCTGAGCAATTCATATTCCAAATGGAAGAGCATGTTATCTATTTTCTCACAGTCATTCATTGTACTTTTCTGTCTGAGAGGCGTTCGAATCAAAGCAGGTTTCAATGGGACTCAAACAAGACTTTCAAGGAACTGAACAATTGGGGACAACACTTAGCCTAGGTGGAAACACTTTCAACCTTGCACAGAATTCGAAAGGAAACAACCGCGCAATCACTTTCGCATCAACTCCTCAATAACTATGTCAAATATGTACAGAGGGACGGGGGTGCGGCTAAATCTGAATCCTGTGTCATTGGAAAGTCATTCATCCAAGCTTAATCAATCTAGGTTGTTTGATTCAATTCAAAGTGCCTCCCAGGCAGAAGAAGAGAGGGGGGGAAAAGGGGCAGAAAATGAGAGTTGAGCTGAGCTGACTCTTTCTAACTTTGACGAGGCTTCTCTCCATCTCTTGTCCCCTTCATTTCCCCCCGTTTTTTCTTTCTTTCTCTCTATCATTCTATCCTCCTCCTCCTAGAGGCAGGAATTATATTATACTCATTTCATGCTGAGGCATGGCTTGGATTTTTTTTTTTCTTTAGTTGCCAGTATTTTTTAATATTGTTATTACTACTGTATGTCTTAAAGACTAGGTAAGGGTTATTAAATATGCCAAAGCGAATTGTGTTTTCGCTCAAGTAAGCTCCTTGGAAATATTCCATCAGGGCACCCTTTTATTCTTTCCAAATGTAGTTATGAATTTTAAAGTAGACTTGTATTACTGAAGGAGAGAGGTATGTGATCAGAATACTGAGCAAAGCCCAGATTGGAATTCCTTGTTCTTGGAGCATTGAAAGGGAGACTGTGGCTGTCAACAGGAAGGGTAAAAAAGAGAGGATGGGGGTTATTATTAGCTGCTGGTGATGACAAGCACACTTAAGGTTTTCTTTTGTTTGTTTGTTTTCTTTGCTCTATTTGAGGCAATGGAAATTGGTCCTATTGCTCTCTGAGATCAAAACAATGCATACAAGTGTTTGTAATGCAATACTTGATAAAGAACTCATAGTGAAAATGTTTTGATTTCTCTAAACTAAACTGCACATTCTCCGTGCTAAAATGGATTTTTTTTTCCCCGTAACAACACCATCATATCCACATCGCCCCCCCCCCCCCCACACCACCACCCCATCCTGTCTTCAATTTTTGGTATTCATGAGCATATGCTACTGTGTGAAGTCCCTTGTCAATAAATATGCACAGTCTTAATTGTTCCCTTCGTAATTAGACTACAGTTCTGTTCTTTTTGGCTCAGGTGTATGTTAAAGCTCTTTCTTTTGTCTGTGGTTTGGCACCTCTGATGATTTCCATGACAATCATTTGAGTGAGCGAGGATGCGAGAAAAGGGGGGGAGAGAGAGAGAGAGAGAGAGAGGGAGAGAGAGAGAGAGAGACAGAGAGAGAGAGAGAGAGACAGAGAGAGAGACAGAGAGAGAGGAGGTGAGAAACAGTTGTTGGAATACAGCCCCATCTCAATCTGAATAGCTTATTAATAGAGCTGGTCCCAGGCAAACAGATGGCAGCTGCCAAAAACAAACACAGAAATCACAGAAATGAAAACCTAATTCAATTAGGTGGGAAGCCTTTCCTCACTGCAGCAGTTATTGAGCAGTTTCCATTAATTTGATAATCCATTTTTAAAAGAAACAAATAAAAAGTGGCTTTTTCCAGAATGTTCTCCTGTGGTTATTATCTGAGGCTGACAAGCAGAGAAAGAAGAGGCCGGGAGCTGCGCGTATGTGGGTGTGAGAAGAAAACAGGATTTAAGTCATTACTGGCTGCACGGTTAACAAATGCAATTAAAGTTACTAATGAAAGGCTAAATTGCAATGATTCTAATATGAATTCATGATTCGGATTAAAACAGTTGCAATTAGGTTATGTTGTAGATGCTTTTAAACATAGCCACGCTTATTACAACAGAAATCAATTGATTTTTATGGGATATGTGGTCATGTAAAATTAATTTATTTCACTTTTAGGTTTATTTCCGGAGTGGTAGCAACTGTCATCTCAGTATTCTCATATATTCTCTCCACATAAGGCAGCAATTTACCGATGATGTGGAAACCAACAGTGAAATGGGCCAAAGCACAGAGAGATTTTAATGATGACAAATAAGACAATTTAAAAAATTACTGTAATCAGTACAACGCACTTGTCCCCATCTTTTTACCCCTTCTGTCTAGTCCAGATAAGGTCAACTTGGCCCAAAAACTCCTTCCCAGTGTTCTCTTGCTTACTTGAAGAGAAATCTCAGTAAACCTATCCAATCTGAGCCACACTCCATGAACTTCTGACCTGCCTCACACTGAGTTGGAGATCTATAGCTGCAGTTGCTGTCCATCTCATGGCAAGTCGGCTCGTCACTGAAAAAGTTATTCCAGCCTCACCTACTACGCTGACACGATGCAAGGAACGGACGGGCGCGACTCTGGACAAAGGAAAGTCCAATGCTATACCTTTAAAACAAATATTTATGTGTAAAGCAAACACATTTTCAGCATGTGGCTTTCATCAGTGTTAGTCTAGCAGCACCTAAAACTCTGTGAATAGATTATCCTTTGAAGTGAATCCCAGGTTGGAATTCAATCCACATCTTTTTTTTTTTCATTTTTTTTTTTCACCTGCTCCAGACCTATCAAGTCACTTTCTTTAAAATCAGGCAGACTGATTGAAAACACCATGGTGTGACAGAAAGTATCATTACTTGGAAGAGCGAAATAAAGGGAGAAAATATTCTGGTGTATTTGAGTCTAATAAATGCAGATACACCTGACAAAAATAAATGTCCCCTGGGAAGATAGACAAAGTATGTCATAAATAGAGTGTGAGAGGGTTTAAAGATTGAGCAATATATTGGATTGGATACGTGAAAATAGTAATCAAATACAAAGCGTTTTGAATCCTTCTGCAAAATGAATGCTGTAATAGGTAAAAGAGAAAAGACACATAAGAAAAGCAGCTACACTATGTGTCAGGCTGTCAGACAAAAGGGAATTCACAGTGACTAAACAAGACAATCTCTTTTGTCCTCACTCCAACAGCCCTTGAGTTTGTATCCACATTTACAATCCTCACTGCGCACTGACACTGAATCCTATGTTTGCAATTTTTTTTCTTCCATTATTATTAAGAAAACAATAGAGATATATAACACTGAGATAAAAAAAAGCCATTATCAGGATTGGCATAATGCTGGTGTTATCTGAAATCTAGGTCACTTCACCTAACAGAGACAATGGAAACTGCAAAATAAGCTAACATAACCAGCTAGCTAATTTGTCAAACATCAAAACAACAGTAGCTTTTAGCCACAGCCAACCTTCCAAGTTCTGTAATTTAAAACTCAACTGGGTTTAGTAGAATAAATTTCATATCCACGTTGTGTTGATGTGTTATTTCAGTGTGTATCCTATAGCTACCCTTCTACAGCTAACCTAGCTAACTTCAGCTAACGTGAGCTAATTCCCCTTGGCCGCACACTCAGGCTATTTCCGGGTTTGCATGAGTTAATAGTGGTTTCAAATAGCCTACATGCAACCCTCGTGGCTCTCTGTATAGCGGTCACAATTTTCTTCCTTTGTTTTGCAATTGGAATATCTGTTTATTAAACTTTTTTTTGGGGACTAGAGGCTATTGCAGTAGCCAATATGCTGCTATCAGTGGTTACAGAAAACGTCTCAGTAGCCTCATTTTTATTCATAATCCAATCACTAGATAAACATTTTCAAATGACCGCTTAAGGGATTTATATTTAGAAATGTTTCATGTCTGATAAATAAATTAAGCATAACTCTTTCAAATGGTACCCCAGCAATGAAAAAGTAAGGATTAACTGATTCAAATGTATTGTGAAGTTATATTTACTGTATGTTGGCAAAGCTTTTCCCACAGCTTGGTTGCTATGGTGCTGATTTTAAGAACATGGACCTTTTTCACCACCCAAATGCTAGGTCTGCCTCTTATACAACATGCCAACATGTTGCACTACATTCAGTTGAATCCTTTCCCAATCTCATCTTCAAGCCAATTTAAATAGTGTTACATGCCATGTGCATGACAGAGCTGAATACCTAACTTCCCGAGTAACTATATTGTATTTTCATAACAAGCCCTTAATCCCAAACATCTGGCCCAGAACCTTATTATACTAACACAACCATTTCTCTCTAACACTCTCTCCAACATGCAATTATTGGAGGATCTAAGGTGCAGCATGTGTGGGCGATATTGCTCAAATAGAGCAGCTGCAGTGTTTAACAAACATCTGAAATGACTGCATACGGCTGGTCCCGTTTTTTGTGGCTCCAGTTTAAGGTGATCCAGGGTATAAAAAGAAACCCGACTTTCGCAGACGGCAGCAGGGGTGATGAGAAAATAGTTAAGTGCGCGGTTCTCAATCTGACTCATCTCCACTTCAAGTCGAGACTTAAAGAACTGCTGAGATGTAGAAATGTGAGGCACTATTATTTTACCTCTTAGTCAGTGAGCACAGTGGCTTCTCAACAGGGATGTGGGCTCCTGCCCCATACAGCCCACAGCTAAATGAGTGAGAGAGAGACTTCTTATCAAACAAGAGTCTCTTCTGGCCACCATTTGTTTAAAGCTCTCAACCACGATTTTCACATATCCATACAGATCTAAAGTGCAATATCAGCTCCTCCTCTTAAAGAAGAAGAATCTGCTCGGCGTACACAGCAGCACGTGAAATATCACACTTATCATATTCACGTGTCATTTTACAAGAAGTGAACATGTCCGTTACATGTGTCTTCACTGATTTCAGTAAAGAAATGACTGACTGATGTATCAAATTGTACAGTAGCCATCCCAGACAACAGAAAATGCTTAAATGTGGAGTACAACTTGCTATCTTGACAGAACCGATTATAAAGGTTATCAAATTTATAAATGCAACACACTGGCCCAGAAGCAGGCTTCTGCTTATAAAAGTGCTCTCCCTATAACTTGTAATAATAATAATAATAACAATAATAATATAAATAACGTTAGGTAGTATAAACTACTTGGTAAGTTAAGATTTTTATTAAATAATATAACTGATCAGTAAAGAACATCTTTTAATGGCTTAAAAAAGCTATAGATGTTGTATAGATGATGTAGATGCTACAAAGAAACATAAAACAGCTTCTGAACAAGGGACGTTATAAAACCAAAACACCAAAAAAATAAACCCACAGTAGTTTTGAGAGGATGACCAGCCTGCCTTGTAATAATACAAACTGATCCCATGGTGTGTGAGGAAAAGTGATCAAATTGATACTGAGAGACTCTAATTTGGTTTAATCCAGTCATTAAAAGAAATTCATCATCACCTGAGGTTTCACTGTGAGTCTGAGGGGAATTTTAGATTTAAATTTTTTTTAAAAATGTAATGTAACCACTCATTTAGTTATTCATAATATCAGCTAAACAGGAAATGGCCTTAGTTTGACCACCACAGGCAGCCTTTTAGCCGTCGTCAAAGCTGACATGGCATTTACGCTGCATTACGAAAATATCTAAAGGTGTGAAACCACAAATGTGCTTTTTGCCTCACGTGTTCTATGTTATATGTTGTAAGCACTTCTGTGTTTTTGTGAGTGGTCAAAACAACGTCATTACAAACAATTAGTTTTTTTGAAACAAAAAGAGATTCTGTACATGAAAAAAATATATATATCCTAATCGTTATCAGCTCATGTGTGGGTTCTACTTAGTTAGACCACGTTACAACTGTAGATTACACAAAGTGTGTTAATCTGCAATTAAATGGATTTTTTGTTCATGAAATGTGTAAGAATATTGTATTTTTAAATGTACTATTTCATATTATGCAAAGCCATCAGCAAAGACAGAAACCTTAACTGATGCTGAACACAAAGCGAAACCCATTTCTTGTTAAAACCACCCACATTTCCTGCTGTTGTTGCTCCACCACAGCACCAAAGTTGCAACTGAAACACTTTGCCTGTACGCTCCAGTAACTGGTCTGTGAGACGCTTGGTGTGTTTGGTGTTTGTACTCTCACAAGCCTTTAGTTCAACCACAGCACTGACCTTCTCGTCTAAACCCAAAGGACAGAGAAGCTCCAGCTAGCTGGTTTTCTCATGTGGTTAGATTAATCATATTCATATCCATGTTCACATGGAGAACAAAGACGGTGCATTTTTCCACCACAAGTTGCCCAAAAAACAAATTATATTTAGATAATTGTTTTTGACAGTGTAGATCTTACAGAACATTGTACAGATCTGCTTGCTGTGGAAATTTTTTCCACTATCGTCTAAGGTCAGAGAGTGAGGTTAGACTTCATTTTTAATAGTCTGCAAACATAATCAGCCCATTGTATAATAGAAAAATCATTCTCCCATTACTACACAGTTTCCCTGATGATCACTTTATCAGAATAAAGTGTTGAGTTACTGAGATGTTGATTCTAATGCTGTCTTAAATTATGCCACCTTTGTGATTCATTATGAAATAAACCCATAACCACTTGGTTAATACTCCAAAGCACAAAAAACCTGCTATTACTGAGGGAAACCAACATGACTGCTGCATTCACAACGTCTCAAAGGCATGCTCCACCATAAACTGTAGCTTTTCATTGTCTGTTGGCCTCACGACTTTGACTCCGAGACAAGGATTGGGATTAAGGGGCGCTGACAGAAGTGTCAAATTGATATTGTCGTCTTGCAGTATTTACTACAGTACTATTACAGACAATGACTACCAGTGCAGCTGTGGAAGGAAGACAGAAGATACAGAAAAGGAAAGATATGTTGTTTAAGATATGAAAGAAATAACGGGTATGCATAAATATACCTACAGTTAGAGAGAGAAGGCGCCGCCCCAAATGCACAAAAAACCCAAACCCCCTTCATCACCTATTCACAGATACACACACACAAATACTGAGGCAGACATTCAAAAAAAAACACGACAGGCACAGACACAGGTCTGCGTGGTCGCACCCAAAACCTCTTTCATCTGGCGTTGCATTAAGAATGTATGACTGTGATTTTCATATATATATGTGTCATATCACAAAGTGGCAGATTTTCCAATTGTCCAATAATGATCTATTTGCCAATTCAGTCCGACTGAAGACGAGACGGCAAGCAGACATAAAATGAATAAAACATTGAATGGAGAGATCATGACAGTTTCAGTCTCTCCAGCTCTCTCTCTCTCTCTCTCTCTCTCTCTCTCTCTCTCCAAAAGTCTCTGAGAAGACTTGTGTGCAATTGGGGTAAAATCAGTACTTGGCCGGTTGCCTGAGTTTGTGTGCACATTGCATTTCTCTGTTCTCTTTATCTCACACTAGACGCCTACGATGCACCACTTTCACAAGCAAAGCAAACGTCTTCTCGCATCTGCTCTCTTGTTTGTTAAGATAGTTTACTGGCAATATCCACGCTGGCTGGTGTACTCTGTATCCATGGCTAATTAGCTAATGCCATTGGAGCCTGGAGCTAAATATAAATATAGGATACAAACGCGACCCTCTAAAGTGCAAATACACTGCAAGGTACAGTAAGTCGGGGGTGTTGATGTATCTTAAAAAATTATGATTATCACTTCCTTTTAAAAGAAGGTGTGATCGTCTCATTAGAGAAGAGGACAAAGAGGAATGCAAAATCTGGAGTGAAAAAAAAAAAAAAGGCATCAGGCATTATCACTTTTAAACTTTTTTTTATTATGCAGGTTTGAAATAAAAGAAGCATTGTGACACAAACAGATGCTGCTGGCAAGGAAAGAGAGGAGCAGCACCCCAAATGTAAAAAACAAAGAAATAATCATTGTTGTGGTCATCATTATTTTATCAAACGAAAGCAAAAAAAAAAAAAAAAAAACAGAACAAAAAAAAAAAAAACAGTAAAGTAAGAATAAAAATACACCTCCATTGTAAGAAGCAAAAGTGATCTAATTTCTTTCATAAATAAGAAAAACCTGTCAAATGGCTGATGGGCAACTAGCGAAAAACAGTATATTGATAACCATTTAAAATATTTATCATTACTGGCTTTACAAATAAAATAACTACAGTTGGCAGGTTTTTTTACACAACTTAAAATGTTATAGTTTTATAACAACTAAAACTTGAATTATGCTACAGTAAAGAGATAAAAACAGATGTCTTTGTCAGCAAAAAATGCATTTCTGTTAATCACGCAAAAGTTAAAAAGATGAGATCAGAACAACCAAACACCAACTAGAAACTTAGAAAAATCACCGTGATGTGATGGTTTCATTCACATATTTCATTACTTCTGCATGTTGAGGAGACAAAATTGACATTTATGGTCAGAGAAAATAAGAAAAGGAGGGGGGGGAGAGATGGGGGGGGGGCATTTTGAGGCAATATCTATTCTTCACCTGCATCATTATATCTCATTTTATCTCACACCGTTTCTTTCTCTCCTTCTATCTCTTCCCTCTCTATCTCTCACCTGGCTCTTTCCATTTAATGATCTGCAGGACACATATTGTGTATTCAGTTTTAGATTGAACTTTATTGGAAAAAACACACCAGTGAGCACAGATTTAATGCAAGAATGAGAGTGTGAAATACTCCTCTGAAATCCAGCTGCACGGGGCTGTTAAAATTCACGAGAAAGACTCGACACTCCAACACTGAAACACGCTTGTACGCGAGTGCGTGTCCCCCCCGTGCACATACGCATACACACTCAACTGCACACGCCATGAATGGGGTACATTCGAACGTCCAGACACACACATACACACACACACAAAATGACTTACATGTAATATTAAAGAAGAAACAAAATCTATCTGGACTTTTAATTCCCAATTTGATCCCATAAAAGTGATATTTACAATCACACTGTGACAGCTCAGCAGACCTCAACAGGTCTTAAATATTAAAAAATGAACCTTTTGTTTTGTTGTCTCTGTCCCCACCCGTGCTTTTTGTAATAATTTGCAGGCCCTTAAGCAAAGCTACCGCAACATCAAGGCCTGCGCTGAACCTACTTGAAGTTAATATTTCTCTACAGTAACAGGGCCCAACACTTAATGGCAAAATAAAAAAAAAAAAAAAAAGAGAAAGGATTTGGAAGCCAGAAATAAATAAAACAACAACAACAACAATAACAGAAGGGGGGGGGAAATAAAACACAAAAGGAAATTAAAATGATTAAAGAAGAAGAGTATTTTTTTTTCTTTTCATTCTAATTAAAGCTGGATGGGGTCCCTGAGGGGACTTCGATGGTGACACAGAAGAGGAGTGCTCTATAGCCCAGTTTATATCAGAGAGGGCACAGACACACTACTCAGGTATTGTCATCACATGCACCACATTTTAGCAAATGATCCTGTGCATGCTGAAAAAGCACACCAGCATGGCCAAATGTT
>JAPQRN010000021.1:5799611-5812673 GCA_037367275.1 Coranthus polyacanthus
GTGTGTGTGTGTGTGTGTGTGTGTGTGTGTGTGTGTGTGTGTGTGTGTGTGTGTGTGTGTGTGTGTGTGTGAATGCAGTGGGTAATTACTGATCCTCAGTGAGAGACTCCATGGACGGGGTCATTTCTTTCAAAGAGGTGGGGTAGAATAACCATTAAGCATTCATGTGTTGCCAAATGCACATAGGCTGGCAACCACTAACACATACAGTCAATAAACAAACAGACATACACACAGAACAGCAAACAAATGGGGATGAAGACGGATACAATCTCTTGCTCAAACAGCTGATGTTTATCCTCTCACTCATCCCTGTTTACAATGTCATTATTATTCCTCCTTCATTTTATACTTTCAGACATTTTTGGAGCGAGCGTGGATTCAATTAGTAGATAGGGAATACAAATTTAATACATAATACATATATTTTACTAATAAAACAGATATTCCCCATTATGAAAAGAATTGCGGTTTTTAAGAAAAGTGACAACCTTACCCCATACCACTTAAATATTGATAGAGCCATGGCTGCCTCTTTAATGAACCCCAAACTACTCCCAGCAGCTTTAATTTCAAATTAATTTAACACAGCTAATGATTCGCGCAACGACGGATACTTTTAAATAAATTACCATGCCTAAGGATGTCTAATTATTCCAAAGTGAGTGGATTCATTAGCAATTTAAGCCGTCAGAGGCTGCAGGTCAGTATGAATTAAAAATAACAAAGCTGCAAGGGGAGAGCATATGCCTCCATCGTAATCCTGACACAGAGGTGTCCCGCCTGAATTAGCCCCTAATTGTACCTTAATGAAATGTTCTTGTTTGATAACCAGTTAATTACAGGAGACAATAACTCCGCACCCTGCTGACACTGAAGGGAGTGATTACCCCTACGACCGAAGGAGGAGGAGAGGAAACAAATGTGAAGTAGAGAAAGAGGAGAGAGATGAGAAGGGTGAAAAGGAAAAGTGGTGCAAGGGAGAGAGGAGAGCAGAGGAGAAAGTGGCAGAAAAAAGGTCCAAGAGACAGATGGTTACTAAAAAAGTTGGCCTGTATGAGAAGTTTCATATCAAAACAAACTATTTAAACAAAGTGACAGTGTTCTTTTCCTTCTATCTTTGACCTTTCACCGTTACACAACTTCAACACAGCACACTCAATTAAATGAAACTAAGGTCTCTCCTCCCTTCCACCCAACTCCATTATCACAGTTCCTCCCCACTGCTGCAAAAACTGAAAATTGATCTTAATCTTAAATAACAAAAACAAGAAAAATGTTCTTTTGTGTTTCTGGGGCAGCTTTAACATGTAGTCACCTTGAGGAATAACACAGCGCAAATAACGCATTGATCTTGCACTATAAAGCAAATGCCTTTGGGAATTAAAAACGCTGTATAGCATGCAAGCTCTGAAAACATCTTAATAAAAAAGAAAATATGAACATAAACATGAATTAAAAAAAAGGCTTTGTTCTACCGAACTTAAGAGTGGCACGGGAGAATACACAGTAACACAAGCAAAGCAGGGAGAAATGCATACTGAAGCTCATAACAAAAAGGAAAAAAAAAAACACAGTCACAACAAGGAAGGTTCTGATCGTTCCTTCAGTAAAAATAAAAATATAAATACAAAAAATAAAAAAAACAGCTATAAAACACGCTGCCTTCAATGCATTTATGTGAATTCTGCTCCGTGTTTGAGAAGCACTACAGGTAATTGGAAACAGGGGCCATGTTCTAGTTAAAACAGAGCTGTGTGTAGGGGAAGGGTTGTGTTTACATTCTGGTGCTCCTGCATGGCTCCAGAGGGTCTGACTGTGACATTATAGAATACACCTCATCGGTCCTATAGAGATGATGTGACAGCCAGCGTTAGAACAATAGAATAGAAAAGGAACAGCGGCGCTACACATGAACGGAATAAGGACATTTAGAAGTAGAATCCGTATGCAGTTAAGTCATCAAGGCATTTCACTTTTTTTTTGTTAATGATCGGTCATGCAGTGTAATGCACTGTTATATTGCTACAAGTTCATCAGTGTGAATGAATTGCTGAATTCATTTGATATTTTATGATTCTCTAACTTTCTTTTCATGTAAATTTTAGTATGTTTGTACGTATGTTTGTATGTATTAGACCAGCAATATGGCTTGTGATAAATAAATAAACTAACCTCTCTTTCTCTCTCTCTCTCTCTCTCTCTCTCTATATATATATATATATATATATATATATGGGAGCTTTCTGTGAAAAGTCATGAGTGAGCTAATGCTAAACGCTAGCTTTCTGACTCGGTAAAACAAGGATTTGCGTAACAAAGTCATTTTACTGTGTTCTTAGTGTAGCCTATTAACCACAACTGCAGTCCAACTGGCTTTATTTTGGAGCAAAGGACCTCCCACCCTCCACAAAATTGAAATGTAGTTTTTAGTGAGTTTACCAAACTCGCACGCGGTTTAGTGAGTTTAGTTAGTTTCTTTGATTTCATGTAGTGTCGTTTGTAGTGGGTTTTCTGGACGAACGGCATGATGGACAACAGACAAAACCGCAAAAGGCAGCACTCCAACACGCAAGTTTGGTGAAAAAATACTGAATGGTTTTTCAGTTATGCTCCGGAAACTCAAAACACACTATTCTA
Source organism: Coranthus polyacanthus (assembly GCA_037367275.1). Lineage (NCBI taxonomy): Eukaryota > Metazoa > Chordata > Actinopteri > Kurtiformes > Apogonidae > Coranthus > Coranthus polyacanthus. The sequence goes on from JAPQRN010000021.1 coordinate 5,802,252, forward strand.
TGCGTTTGTCGTAGCGTCCCCTTGTAGATCACGGGTTGTTAAATAGCAAAAGGCACCTCTCCAACACATTAGTGATAAATTGCAGCAAGCCTGGTGGTAAAATATTGAATGGTTTCTAGTTATGCTCCGGAACCAAAATGATGGACAGACATGCTGATTGCTATTTCCCCCCGCTTTTATATGCCAAAGGGATAATAAAATGATTTTTGTTGCTGCAATTCACGCAGTCTTTTGCCATGTGTTAACTGTGCATATTCATATTGCAATGATGAATTTATTAGTCAGCACTAGTTTGTACATATATATGTATGGCTGCAACCCGGTCTAAGCCGTATTAACCGAGCTGCTGGCTGTCTTTGCCATGCACGACACTGTTGTAAATGAGTCTTTCTTAAGTCTTTTTCTTGTTAAACAAAGGTTAAATTAACACAAAAAAAAACGTGACTGTGGAAAACAAACCAGCAGATGCTAATGTCATGCAACAACTGAAAACACACTGTAAATGCATGGTCTTCAAGTTTATTTGTTTGTTGTGCCGGAAGAAGTGACAGTGCTAGTCACTGAGAATAATTAGAGCAATCACAGTGTTATTGCCCAGACAGGGTACTACATTTCATTCCATAATGACATCATTACCTCAAGTTAATTATGTATCTTGCGAGGTGACACGTTTGATTAAACACACGGATGCACAAACAAATCAAAAAATTAGCTGTGGAAAGGCACAATAACTGGGCAGATTTTAAATGGTAAGTTGCCCTTTTATTAGTTTGGTTTCTGTTTCCAGGTAATACTGTGAAGGACGAATGCATTTAGGAGAAAAGAGAGAGGGAGAGAGAGAGAGAGAGAGAGAGAGAGAGAGAGAGAGAGAGAGAGAGAGAGAGAGAGAGAGAGAGAGAGAGAGAGAGAAGCTCCAGTACAGCAGGCGAAAGTGAAAAAGGAGCCAGGACACAAAGGGTTAAGAAGCACAAACAATAACATTTCAGGAGCAGATGTCCTTGAGGCAAAACCAAGGACAAGGCAATTGCTAATCTTGTATTCCCAGCATGATCAAATCACCAGGCAACAGATATAAATAAAAGGACAGGAAATGAGGAATTCACATTCAAGGGTGTCAGTGGCGAAATGAAGATTCATGGTGAAGAGCCCAGGTGAAGGCGGCAAAAATTAACTGCAAATAAAAGGGACAGACGGCCTCCAAAGTCCAGTGAATAAAGTAGGTTTGGTGGGAGAAAAACACACACATGCTAGATAGGGGTGTAGCCGACGGTGGCTGGGGCTGAGGAGAATGGGCTGCACTTTGTCATGGAGACAGGTGCTTTTATTTGACACCCAATAGGCTGCGCCCTGACTGGATATTCTAAAATATGAGTCTGCGCATGATCATCAGACTGTCTCGTTTTCCATTCATTTCACACCATCATTTGTTACCTCAAACACATAAAAACCCCTTTGACTTTGTCTGTTGGTGTGAAATGCTACAATGGAATACAAAATGTTGCTGCCGTTCCATATGAACAGGTAAGGCTGTAATAAAAATTAAATTGACTTTGGGGAATATAAATATCTACACTGATGATGGCGGCACATTTTCACCTCTTTCTATGTCTCTCACTGCATTAAGATCATTTCTGCCAGTTTATTATCTACTGTCAGTGCACATCTACTTAAAAAACTAGCAAAAAAATGCATTCATTAAACAGACTCCAGTCTCTCAGGAGAAACATGTTGTTTCAACTGAGCTTTAATTCTATCCTATTCTATTTTATTATATTTTCATAGGTAAGGTTAGGCAAGTCCCCACAATTTGGTAACAATCAAAGTTCCCACAAGTGGCACTGGTTGTTGTCCACTAAAATACACTACATGGATAAAATAATGCCAAAAATACTTTTGTTCCTGACACCCTGCATCTGGTATTGTGCAGACCTGAACAGAACCTGGCATTATTACCCTGTGTGCCAGTGAAGTAGGTATTGTTTTGGCTCGTGTTTGTCAGTGTGTATGAGCAGCAGCTAGTATAACTCACAAATACATCTATCTTTAGGAAACTTGGTAGGTATAGTGACTGAAAAGAAGTCCACAAGTAATTCGATTTTGGTGCATTTAGCTTAAGGATTAATGAAATGGCATATGAAAAACACTAAAAGAGGTGGGTTTTTTTTGCTCTGAGCAGGTTTGCATCCTGGATGAATGTATTATATTGATGTCAGTTACATCACAACATTTAAAGCCTAGTCCACACGCACACAGGTGTTTTCTAAAATGTTTTTTTTATGCGGCCTTTCGTCCACAAGCAAATGCAGTGTTAGGTCTCTATGGACCTTTTGGAAAACTCCTGCCAGGGATGGAGGTTTAGACGTGCCAACGTGTCTTTATGGTCGGGGTGACAGTAGCTACGTTTCCCTAAAATGTCAAGTGAATTTGAAGAAAAACAAAGAAAGTGCGAATCATGGGAGTTTGGAGTGAAAAAACTCAGCTGTGTAGTGTTGTCAGAAGGTGGCGCTACAGTCTATGTACGTTGGACGAGGAATAATTTGATGTCCTCATCAGTCTACGCTACCCGTTGCGTATTACGAGCGATTTTTTTCGTTCTTTTTCGGGTCACGTGAGGTATGCTACATCAGAATGTATGTGTTTCCATATCCCACACATTAACTCTTTTTCGCTCAGTTTGTTTGTTTTTTTTTAGCGAAATTGAGGAAGTTTGCCGTTTCCATTAAGTCTTTCAAACACAAAACTTATAAATACATGACAGATTTTTTTTTGAGAACAAATGTGGAAAGGAAAATGTGGAATTTTTTAAAAATGCATATGTATGCGTGGGCTTAAGTTTGCCAGAAAAATCGTTTGAATTCATCTTTTCATTTGTATGACGACAAATGTCTCACTCACACAAACGTCGATTCCTTCTCTTCTGAATGTGCATGTACGTAATATAAATAACCTACCTGTTTCTGCTCCTCTCCCAGTCCGTCCCACATCGAAGCTACTATCTTGGATACGTCTCCAAAGGTGGCGTTGGGATTTTGTCCCTTAATGGCTGCCTGTGTGTCTCTAAAGAACAAGGCATAGGCTGACACTGGCTTTGTAGGCTCATTGGGATCCTTCTTCTTCTTCTTTTTTTGGGGTTTGGGCTTGGGCTTCATCATCTCTGAAGACGGCCGCTTCTCGCCCGTGATCTGAAAGAATCAAGAAAAACAGATAAATAAGAATCTTTCTGACACTGCAGAAATCCAACTTCCAATTCGACACGGACAGAAGAAAGCTGCTCATTAAGTGAATAATTACATTGGTTACAACATTAAAATCCAGGTGAAGCAGGTAAACTTCACGAAATGCATAATTCAATCGTCCTGTTCGATACTAGCGCAGTTTGAATATTGCAGCCGTGTTTCACTCACAGTCACACTTTCTCAGGCACTCGGTCGACGACGACGATTTTTTTTTTTTTTTTCCCCGTGCCTTACTTTGTCAAAAATAACATCTGTTACTTGAATTTATCAAACATTTTCAAATCTTTATTTTTCAGTTGTTCAGCAAGTCATAAATTCTGACTTTTCATGCCAGGGGTGAAAAGAATTTTAAATCGCCTGCTGTATCTGCTCTGGCTTTGATGTGGTCTCAGAATGAATTGGAGAGAGCAAATGGAATTACTTACTGATAGGAGAGATGGTAATCATTTTTATTCACACTCACAGTGAGAAGCATAGCAGCGAAGTATATGCAGGGATATATATATATATATTTTTTTTTTAAACTAAAGGATCTCCTTCTTGTTACACTTTATCACATGCAAGCTAGCATTAGCATACACCGATGAATCTGAAATATTGTGGACGTGACACATTCAATTATACACTCATTCACATTCCCCCTGATAAAAACCCAGCAAACCCTCAGTGACACCGGTTGGTGGGCAATTTATCAAAGCAGTTTTACGGATTTACATTAACTAAATGAATATAAACAAGTGTCCTTCTCCTCTCATTTAAAGGGATGAGTGATGTAAATGAAGCGAGCGGTACCACCACACAACGTGCAACTCAGACGTGGTAAATCAGTGGCAAAACTACACAGGGGAACCTCATGTTTGTTGCTGATGATCAACCCGTTAAAACATCCTCGGATGGGTCTGTTCACCAAAGGATGAAATGCACAACGTATCTCTGATTACTTTTGAATGCAATTCAATTAATTTGACATTTAATTTCCCGTGTCGGTCACGTGTGACGATTAGCGAACGAAAAAATAACAACGGCCAAAAAAAAAAAAAGAAAACAACACAAACATGGCGGTAATGGATCGTTAGCGAATCGCAGCAGTTTGAAATGAAATACGAGTGTGAAATTATCTCGCACAAAAACACAAAGGGAATAATTTTGAATGTTGGTTTTGGTTTTAAGTGCACTGCTCAGAATAAATAAAGTGGGAAAATGTACAATATTCCATTTTTTTTTTAAATGCCGGTTTCCATTGAAACCCGCTCACAAATGATCTCAAAGCAATTTCCCTTTCAAATGTGACACCCCAGATTTCACTATGCCATTAAACAGACAAAGGAAAAGAGTTTCTCTCAAGAAAGGCATTATGTTAGTTTTCCAGCCAACCATAAAAAAAAAATGAAGCATGGCTATCACTGCATTCCTTAATACTACATTTAGCATGCAAACCATCTCAGAAAAGCACTGCCAAGCCGTCGCCCGTGTTCGTCCTCCACTACTACAGTACTACTACTACTACTACTACTACTACTACTACAAGCCAGAGAAGCATTGCTACAGCAGCAGTACCTTCAAATGAGGATCAGTCTCCTCTTCCTGATTGGAGCTCGAGGGGGAGGGTGTGGCCGATTTACTTCCGGGAGGTGAGGGGGAGCCATGAGGCAGTGCACTCCGGCTGACCTGAGGGTTTAGCTGGGACAGTGCACTCATGGGGTTGGGCAGTATCGGAGGTGAGCTGTTAATCATTGGGTGGTTACGGGCGGGGTCATAATGAGCGCCGTCTGGGTGCTGGTGATGGTGTTGCTGTTGGTGGTGGTGCAAAGCCATCTCCTGCATCTGGGGTGAGAGAAGAACACCAGCTTTTACTATCTTCTCCTCCAGTAATAAAAGTTTGCCAATTAGCCAAATATGCAAATATTTATCAGTGGAGATGACACTTTTCAAATTTGAGAAAATATGTGTGTGTTGGACAAAGTCAGAAAAAGACAAAAAAAATAACTAGAGATGTGCTGTAATGAGGGAAATATGTCTGCTGGAAAAAAAAAATAGACAGACAATAATACCCTCTCAATGTTGAACTGAGGCTGGTGGTTACAAGGCTCCTCTTTTTCCTTTCTCTGATGTCCTTTGGACAATATTATATATTATTTTTAGATTCGTGGCCTTGGTTAACTGTTGTTTGTTTTTCAGCAGTGACTTTTATGTTCTTAATATCGCCAAGAAAATTATCTTGAAAGGAAACAGACACCTTACAAAACTGATAACAATATTATCCCTCAACCTAAACTAACTACAAAACTTTACTTCATACACCTACTTTACTCCCTAAAGGGAACACTATCCACTATAGGCAGACAAGAAAATAGAGATTTTCAATGAGAGTGAGTTTGGTGGAGGCTGATGATAGGCAGCGATGGTCATCAGCACACGCGATGATAGGTTTTCTAGGCGTATAGGGACATAGGTGTTCTTTGGGAAACTGCTGGGAGACTTTTCAGGCAATTCTGACCTTAGCCATGGCAGTTACCATATTCTTGTTATCATTTAACCAAAAATTAGAAGTGGCGATCACAGAGTAACTCGTGATATGGTGCTATCACTAGAGATGGACTGATTAATGTGTTTGGCTTCATCTCCATTGGCAGAAATTGGCACCGATTGTGGCCGATAGCTAATGTAAGGCTTCTAGACTGGAAATACTGCAAATAATAGTTGAGAAGATTCAGTGTCAAAATGTCTGGGGTGAGGTCATGGATAATACTGGCTGATTAATTGGCTATCGGCTGTTCCCTTCTCGAACCTCTTATTACATCAGTCTTTAAAAATCCGCTATTTTTCGACCTCTAACTATCACGATTGCTCACATTACCCACGATAACGATAGTATCACAATCCACTGATTCTGTGATACTTGCAAGACAGTCCTTTGCAAAAACTGTGTAAGGGAGGAAGAAAAAAAATCTCCTAAAGGGGCAAAAAATATGAATTATGTGTATATTCACTGCATTGTGATGTCAGTTTCACAGAATTTGACAAATGAAATAACAATGCACAAAAACTGACGTACTAACTTATCAACTTCGGTGAATCACACTCGCAGGGGAATCCATTTAAAGCGCCTGCACGTTTTAAGAAAAATATCGATATTTGGTACCGGCGTGCGATGATATATGTTCTATATCTTATGATACGATATATTCCTGTAGCAATATTCTGTCCAATCCCTACTCGTAGAATTGTTTAAGTAAGTTCCCTATGTTAAATGACCCATGATGTCTGAAGACTATTGACTTTTATTGATAATCGCTACAAAGTGAAACAAGCCTAGCGCCTCTGGGGTCCTTGAGGAACAGTGGACTGATAGGGGTTAGGGCAGATTTCAGATCAAGCTTTGGAAAATTACATTTGGAGAAGTCTTTGCACTTTGCAAAGCAGTTGTTGAGTCAATGATATTGATCAACAAAGCTGTCAACCCCCTGCAGATACATTATGCTCACTTTGTCACTGTAAAGAGAAAAATGTTACTTACTGCCATGTTGCACACCACCTTCTGCAACACCTGGGCCCATAAACAGGAACAAATATGGCACCCACAGTTGGAAAATAACCCCACATGAAGGACACCCTTCAGAATGATTATGGACTTTCACAAAGTTGAGCTCTTAGCAGCCTAAAAGGATCTTCAATAATAACTACATCAAAAGCTTTTCTCCAAGATTCATCAGGACAGAACACAAGCACAGACCAAAGGATGCTTTTAATGCAGGCATAAATGGGAATGTTTGGCAATTTACAGATCAGAAAGTGATGAACTAGCATTTGTTAGCTCTTTTAAACATTTATGAGTTAAATAATACATTACACATTAGTGCAGTGCTAAAAAGATCAAATTGAAAGGGCCCGAGCATATGAGGTCTTGATAAACACGAGTAGAGGTTCAGAGATGAAGGCTCGGCTCTCTAATCATAATTGGTCCCAGTAGATTGCTGGAATAAAAATGCACAACAAAGTAATGTACGAGGCTCTGGCCTGCCTGCTTTGAAAACTCATAATATTCACACGACATTAGATTCAGTGTTTGCCTCAGCAGCTGCTCACAAAAGGCAGCCACGAACAAAGACATTCTTTTTGCATTTCAAATAACCAAACTCTAACCTCCCCCATCCACGACAATCTCCAACTTCCAATCGTAATATAAAACACCATCACTACCACTTCTTAAAATATGAGGGAAATAGCTTCGGCAAAATAAGCAGTTAGACAGGGGAGGAAAAAAAAGAGAAAAGAGAAAGAGAAGGAAATAGAAATCCATTAATTTTCCATTTTTCATGGGCTTGCTCTTTAAGGGTCCTCAAACCAAGAAGCATTGAAAAACCAATTAATCAAACATGAATGGCCTATCATAGCTATAGCAGACATATTACCATAGCAACAGCCTCCCGGCAAAATTGTCACCCTTTAATCTGAGCCACACCATGTTTAATATAAACAAGAAGGAGACATGCACAGCAGAGAAGTTCACCAGGGGGAGGCAACGTGGCACCGTGGCTACTGGGTGTTGACCACAAAAGAGGACGGAGAAAAAAATAGTAATCGCTCACTTTGACTGACGGAGACGTGTAAGACATACATAAATATACATTTAGGTTCCTACTCTGAGTCATTAATCCAAGGCCTGTTGGAAACTGCATCAGCATTTAATAAAATCAGTGAGATTACTTTTTATAGAAGTGGTGAACAACAAAGACGTGTCACGCGTATGTCATCGGTGGATAGCGATACTTATCACGATGCAGTTTCATAAATATCATATTTATTTGTGAGATATTATAAATCATTATTTCTCTCGAGTTTAAAGGCTGGTTTTTGGTTTGGTTACTCGTGGTTGTAAAATTTTCCGTATGTTCAGAACACGACGAACGCTTTCAGAAATCTCGAGGTAGAACGTCAAAATCAAAACATGAAGTCTCCTTCTCCATATGAGAACGTGTAAAAACGCTGAGACTTTTTGCGTTTTACTTGACTGTAAACAAAATAAACACTAAAGACAAAAAAATGTATATTGTGATAACGATCATTTTCATGATATAAAAGTATATTGCGATAATCATTATAGTCTTTCTTTTCCAATACTAAAACAAAACAACCTGCTGGGTTGATTTTTGAACCAAGTGCATACATTCGCTCCCCTGCCATTGTTTACATTCACTTGTACTTTTGTAGAGCATTAAATCTATATATTTCATTCTCATCAGAGCTGGATTTCCTTGCCAACTAAATCATCTCAAGAAAACACAGAAACCATTAACTTTTGAGTTTGTTAAGCTGAAATGAGAAACTGCAGCATGTGGCGAATGTAAAAGCAAAGGCAGCTCATTCCTATAAACTGTATGAAAACATGCATTACCTTCTTACGGTGACTAAAAACAGTACGCAACCGGCTGTAACAGGTCAACATCTAAAGAACTAGTGCACATTACCCCCCCCCGCGATAATGAACTTCTAATAGTCGTCCGTGTGTCGGGTTTTAAACGCGTCTGAGTGCTTTTAGTCGGTGCTTTCACCTGTTTGAGACAAAGCAAGAAGTTATCACATAGTGCCATCACACCAGAGCTAAATAAAGCGACCAGCAGACGGCTGTACAAATATTATGAAACATTCTGACAAAGGTGGCCGGTTGCCATAGGTACTGTATGCTAATTCCTAACGGCAACATCTAAATGTGTGTCCGAAAAAGGAGGGGCGGGGGGGGGTTTGATTGCAGAGTGAGTAACAGGATTTAGTTGATCACTTGCTCTTTGCCTTTAGCGTTTAACACATAATGACTTTTAATGGGTTTTTAATACACACAACACGCCTTGAGACTGACTTTGTTTCTGGACATTCTGCTAATCAAATTTGGCCTGTGGTAAAATATAACAACTACATAAATATGATTCATATTTTTTGGAGATGAGGAAGTAAACTTTGCAGATCATAGTAGCCTTATCCCAAAAGACATCGGGAGATTAAGGCCTCAAGAACTTTGCCCGTCCTCATTCTGACACTCGGGCTTTATTTTGTGGTGTTGTGAAATTCTGCATCCCAGTAATAACTAGTTAAGTTGAGCAAAGCAGTGGCCAAAATGTATTTATTTAGATTATTTATAAAGTTGGATGCTGAGGTCCCTTGAGTATTGTCATAGCTGTGCTTAACGTCCAGCAATTTAGCTGTTTGTTATAAAGCCCCAGGAGATAAGAGTTTGCTCGTAAACAGGGGAGAAAAAGTGAGAGGGAAGGAAAGAGGACGCCGCAACACTCGGAGAGAAACAGATAAAAGAGGAAAAAAGTACACAAACTACAATAGAAAACGAGACAAAGAACACATGACCTAAGTGCTGAAATTCATCTCCAAAGTTAGCGAGGGGACAGTTAGATATTGCTTTTTGGTGATGAGCAGCCGGCCAGACCTAAACTGTGATGTAAAGCCAGGAAACTCGCTGTGAACGTGTTCCTCTGCCATCGTTACGCCTGTCGTGTTTGTATTCACATCTTGTACATCATAGTCAAATGGGAGTCAAATAACAAAGGCTTTCCAATTATGTGTAGCACATTGTGTGCGAGATGGAATATCACAAAGCCATTGTTCCCCTGCTCCTGCTGACCTTACCTTTGAAATGGTTTCACGGCCGCTCCAATTGCCTGCACCATTTGATTTAGCTAAGGGGATTTGACCACCAGCACAGAGATGAGAGAAGGGGAGAGAAGAGAGCCCTATATCGAACTACGAGGAGAATAAGGAGAGATTCACACCAGAGGAGAGTAAAACAGCTAACCTTGCTCTGTCCTCGTGACGATTATACCAGAGTGGCATCTGTTTCACGATTTAAATAAGCAGCTTGATTGCCATCCAAAAGTTTTTATTGCGCTGGCATCATAATAAAGCAGCCTCTCCATGGTAAAGAATCAATAAATGTTGTGCTCATTTTCAATTTAATAGCGCCGTCTAAAATAAATTTTCAGTGTGTGTCAGTTTTTAATTAAGTGCCTTCTGTAGCGCCGCAGTCTATTTGGTTTGAGTTTATTGTTACTTATTCGAAAATGAAAATGAAAACTGAAATGTATTTGCAAATATTAGAGCTCTTTTCCCCGCAACCCCTGATTTCTTTCAGTATTTAGAGTCCCCTGTTTTGTTAATTAGACTTAAAAAGCCCCCCCCC
>JAPQRN010000021.1:5812773-5837208 GCA_037367275.1 Coranthus polyacanthus
GGCTGAAGGCTGCTATAAAGATCACAGACAAAGCTAAATTATCATAAGAAGCTTATATTGTTTTTTTTGTGTCTGAGGCACAGGTTCACGGCTGCTATTGTAAAATCACCCAGCGTTTAATTGAAACAAATGACTATAATAATAGAACATTATCCCTGCAGGCACCCAGCCATGACAGCTTTAATTAGAGGCGCGTTCAAGACTGATCCTTCAAAAGCACAGCCCGCCGCGCAACACGGTGGTAAACACGCCTTTAGGTAGGGAGCCAACGCTGGGCCTCGCAGCCCTCAAAGCTACTTCTCATTCACCCTGAGGGCAAAGCACTAACAACTCTGTTCCTCAAAGAGCCTTCGAGCCTACTCCCCTCCACCCCCTCCTTCCCCGCCTCCCTCCCTCTGTCTCTCTCCCTTCATCCCTGTCTTTGGTTTATCAAGCTTATATATATATATATACCCACGAGGGTCATTTACACAAGCTGAAGAGAAATAATAAGAGAGTGGATTTATGAATCATACGCTACTTAAGTATGAAAGCCGAGGCAAAACGTTGCTTTTGCCTCCTTGTGACATCAGACAGATGCTAAGTGAGGAGATGTGACGGGCAGCAGATGATGGGACGTTTAAGAGAAGCACACACAACGCTTTCATGAATGCTGAATTGGATGAATTTTAGTCACAATGACATTTGAAAATATTATTTCATAAGGCAGGAAGACTTTGACTCCAATGTAATATCCAGGTGTATCAACCAACAGCCAACAGTGTTTTAGTAACACTCCACTAAAACCTCATTTAATCATTTTTATTAGCCTGGTAATTGCTCCATGTTGCCAAAACAAGACACTGTAAGGTCACTTTCCATCGTTCCAATTACATGCTCATCAAAAGGAAAAATATAAAACATTTGCTCTTGCACCTCCAGTGCTGAACTGTGATCAAGTAATTAATCTGGCAGGAAAACAGCAATACCTCGCAAACTAGCAGCATAAGAAAGTAATTACGACTTTAAACACAAACTTTTAAAAGTGAGAAAAGGCAATTTATTCCAAGAATGTCTTAAGTAGCCACGCTGTTGAGAAGGACTTTTCCATTATATATCTCAAAGCCAAAAAAGTACATGCCAAGATATTTGAGTTTCATAAAATATTTGGGAACAGCTTTTAAGTTGCACCACGCAGACAAAATACAATAAAACGTGTCTTAAGAAATGTGAAATTCCATGTCACTGTTAGAGAAGCTCTTGCGATTTTCTTCATGTGCAGGAGTTCATTGACATTATTAATGGATGTAGTATTATTTGTATCAAATGAGGTTGTCTAAAAGTATAGCTGGAAGCGTTTGCACAGAACGGCTGATGTTTCTAGTTGTGATTGACTGACGGTTTGAAAAGTACAGTACCACCCTGAACGCTTCTCACAGAGAATCTGTGGCAGCAACAAGGCAGCAGTTGATTTGCAGATAGTGATGTCATGATGTCCCCCTCGGCACCGTCCTCCATGTTCCTCATTACGGATAATGTCAGAACCTCCTTTGCTTTTATTTTCTCGGTCTCTCTTCCTCTTCACCCCCCCCCCCCCCACACACACACACACACACACACACACACACACACTCCCCCCTCCAGCTCTCTCTCTCTCTCTCTTGTTTCTCAGTCTTTTTATTCTCTGTCTCTCTTTCATTCTTGCTCTCACTGTCTCTTTCTCACCAGCTCTCGCTCCCCCTCATCCCTGGTGTGTCTCTGAGCTCACCTCACAAAGCACAGCATCAGAGAATCAGAGCCTTGCCTGACATGACATGTAGGAGACGGTTGTGAGGAGGGGTAGGGACACACACTCTTGACAGCAAAAGGCAAGGCTCCTCTGCTCCCACTAATGAGACTCCTGACTGCCGAGTCAAACACACTTTGTGTGTATGTGTGTGTGGGCGTGTCCCAAAAAAAAAAAAAAAAAAAAAGAAATAACGAAAACAAAAACAAGAAGGAGCACACAAATAAAAAGAAGTTGCTGGTGCTAGATCGTGTGCAAGTGTGCACGCAAGTGGGGGTCATGGCAAGGTGATGTACACGATTCCACCTGCACCTCATTCAAATCTGTAACAAATGCTAGTACAGCGGATGACCAAACAAATGAACTTCGCCCGTGGAAAAGACATTTCCATTCTGAGAGTTTCAAGCGGCAGATTATGTTTAATCATTTATCATCTTCACATTTGAACTGAATTTCATTTTAACATATTAAATACTGCTGAGGTTAGACGTTTACATGCGTCCTGTCTAAATGCAGTCAAACTCAGTTCACCACATTCCAAACACTTCTTTTCAATACGTACTCCGCTAGTTCAGTAAGACCAACTACTTTATTTTGATGATTTCAAATTCCAGAATAATATAGTAGAGAATTCTTAACTTCAGCTTTTATTTATTTGATCACATTCTCAAAAGTTTACGCTGTACATACACGCCTCTAAATTGTGTGACTTGAATCCAGCTCTTGAGGTAGCCTTCCACAAGCTTCACACAACACTCCAGACCATTCCTGCAGAAAATCCATTCTGACGCTGACTATGTTTACACGCGCAGAATATTCTGGTTTTTGCCCTTATTCTGAAAAAGACAAAAATTCCTAATAAACCGCTTGCATGGCTAATGAAAATGAATATTCCACTAATATTCCTGTTTTCATGCGGCTGTGCATACTCCAATTAATAATAGGGTTTTTCCACTGGTGGCAGATGTTCCACTGTGTGAACTCAGCCTCCCTCTTTTGTTCCTTCAAACACCTTCTGGAAAAGGTCAGCTTTGCGATATTTGCTGATATCCATAAACCTGTTGATATCCTCTATCATGATGTTTAACAGTCGGTGTGCTTCTCCCTCTGACCAGAAATGTGGATTTATCTTTGGAGCACCCATCTTTACTAGACAGAATCTTTGTCTTTACTCCAGCTGATCGTAAACAGGGTCCTGCGTCGCGACCTGCAGTAAAACTCGCAAACTAGATTCATCTTCCGAATGCGCTGTATACATGTCCAAAGAATCCTCATAAACCGGTAACAATATCGGCATTGCCGATTGCATGCGATTGCCATGTCAGTGCCCCTTTCGGAAAAAGGCCTAATTCAGAAACGGAATATGTTGTTTACATGACACCTCAGAATATTGTCATATTCAGATTAATAACGGAATAATAGTGTGCATGTAAATGTACACACCGAGTCAGGTTTCAGGGTCCCACAATTACTCTATTGAAATAAAGTCAGAGCGTTATGATAGTGAAGTTTCCAAATATCGAAATGTCTTCATATTTCCACAAATCAGTGCATCAGTCTCTTCGCATTTGGGATGTTCTTTGGGTTGCGAGCCTCACCCTTCTTCCTCTATCCGTAATGATGACTATTATAACCACGCAGTTGTAGTTTTGTCTCATCTAACCAGAGAACATTCCTCCAAAAGGTAAGAGCTTTGTCACAGTCCTCATTTGCAAACTTTATTTTTCAAGTATGGCTTCATCCTTGTGGAACAGCCTTTCAGGTTATGATGGTACAGAGCTCTCTTTACTGTGGATGGAGATATTTTTGTACCAGTTACCTTCAACATCTTTATCAGTTCAAAGACTGTTGTCCTGGGAAGCTTTTGAACTTGTTGCACCAAAATCCATTGGGCTCTGGGACGTCAGCACACGCCTCAGTCTCTCTACTATTGTTCTAAAATTTCACAACATCAGAATAAAGTGGTTGGGCTGTTGAACGCACAGAAAGAACATATATTGACACCAGATGTGAATGAATTGTGAAAACCTGAGTTTGGATGCATTTAGAAATGGTGTATGCAAACTTCTGAACTCAAAAGTGATTTCTTAAGTTTTTAGACAACAAAGGCCCAGCCCGCTCACTCGCACTATATATTTTTACAGCTGTAGCTTGCTGCCATTATCAATTATTATATTGACAAATCTGAGCAGGAGAGAACAATAGCACATTGACATCACTGTAGGGAAAATAGCCAGGGAGCATGTTTACACATCAGTGTAGTCCTGCCCATTGAAATGTCGGCCCTGCACTGATATCAGATGAGACGGCAAGTGCAGAAAATTTGCCGTTTAAATATTTTTCGAGCTTCTACTCAGGGCATTGAAATAACTGTACCGTCAGCCACATATTGTCATTTACACAAAGTTCTATTGACATTTTGTGAAATGCCTGTCATAATGATTTAGTTACATATTTCTTTGCATCTATGTTATACCAAGATATTCCAATGGATATCGTGACTGCTTCGGTTTGTGAAGCATTTGAGGAATTTTCGACCACCACTTGAGGGGCCATTTGAAGGGACTCCATCCCCAAAAGAAACGGGACACCGTACCCTACGGAGCACGGGGCCAAGGGGGGGATTGGGGTTGGGCCAAACTCCTCTTGCTACAAAATGGAGCTCAAGAAATTATTTGTTCATCAAATCACTTGTTTTGATGCTCATCTGTTCTTCAATAATCAACACAGACACATAATATTCCCAGATATTGCAGATTTTAAAAATCAAAACAGAAATTAATGAGCCTTCAGTTCTTAAAGTGCTATGAAATTCAGCAAAGACTGTCTACTACTGTGTCTTTGATGAGTCCAGCATTCCTTTTTAATCTGATACAAAATACAAGCTGTGACAATCTTCTAATAATTTCTGTAAACATTTTATCCTGTGCCAAAAAAAAAAACGAAGCTGGGTATCACCCAACAACGCTGCCCATCGCTTATACCTCTCAGTCCTGTATTTACATAGTACTATGTAGTACTGTCACATAGTACTACGTAAATACATAAAGTGTTCTAATTGTCCCTGTTGCAGCCTCTCTTGTGGACGTCTGCAGACAGAGTGGCAGAGTCGTGTTAAACTGGTAGCTGGCGGCTCAGTGGGGGAGACGTCCCCTGTGAGATGACATGGAATGGTTCTCCACCACCTCCACCACCAGGGCAGAATATTCCTCATGGTGAAAGCAGAATAAGCTGATGGATGGTTGAGATAGGGCACAGTGCAATATGGACATGATTTCATGGCATGATAAATCTCAGCAGGGGCCCGTGGCTAAGTGTAATATGAAATCCCTTATCTATGTATCTGCTTCATAACACTGGCTATCTGCCGCAGCTGAATCTGCCTTTGTTTCTTTAGCTTCTGTTCTTCAGTTGAATACGGGTGTTGATCACATCTGCAGTATAGAGGACGGCGATGACAACAACATGTGTGTGATAACACATCTTTAACTCAGTTGTTTTTGAAATGGGATGTGATGAATTATCTAAATTGAAAATTGTGATTGTAGAAATCCTCTTCTGTTACCTGCGATCACGCTGATAAGCGGCGTTATTAGAACAGGTTTTGCATAGCGGTCTGTACTGTAGGTGTAGGCCTGTGTTTGTACATAACCAGTTTAAATTACACCTGCGATTTAAATGAAATGCAATTTGTTTCTCAGAACCGATCCTTTTAAAGGCTGGCGAGTACGTTATTTAACACCAGCTCTTAAGATGACGTCTGATTAATAAGAAAGAAATGAAGCCGGCACCTTATCCTCTGATTAGCTTAATTTGATAGGTTAATTGACTTTATCAGGGTGGAAAAAAAAAGATGAGTTGCCCTTCCAATCTGCAATAAAAGCCCCCCTAAAATGATGAAATTGGAAAATAACCTATATTTCTTTTAAGATATTTCTTAATATACAACTACAGTTTCATATCACATTGCCAGAGAAATAAGGCACTTTCTCCCAGGAGATGAGAAAAGAATTGAATTTTTCCTTATCGGTCATCTATTTTTCCACAGAATGCTATTACTTGCTGCCTGCCGTTGCTAAGCAACAGGAAATATTAATAGGACCTTTTATTAGCTAGGCTTTACCAGTGGAGTACTAAAATGAGGAAGTGGAAAACATGAATGTGTTACATAAATCTCTGAACGTTTCAGCGTTTGCACAAGTCTCTGTTTGTCCACTGATTTATTGCTGTGATGGTTCATTTATGGGTGAGGGAGGTGTGAAATGCCAAAAAGGAACATTAGCCTATAAAAGACAATTTGAAAATAAATAATCACAAAAGAAAAAAAAAAAAGTTTTTAGAAAGGGAAGAATGGGAAGCAGTTTTAAAAAAAACAGCCCTCCATTTTTCTGCAGATTTCAAGAGGCCATCAAGCAAGCAAGTGATTTTTGTTCTGCTGGTGGCATTGATCATTCACAATCATCTATGCCTGAATCAACATTGGAATAACTAATACAAGTCCCATTCTGTCACTGGGCTTGTTGAACTGTGGTAAAAAAGCGACAGACATTCCATCATTTTCCGCAGACGCTCTAATCCCTTTAAAAAATGACTGAAAATGAAGGTCTTTGAGAGGAGAAATAGGTTTTCTTCATCTGAACAAAAAGTATAGAATAAGGCAAAGCCTCAAGCGCAGAAAATCTTTGGAGGCAAAGGTAAGACAAATTTAAAGTCCATATTGGAAAGTCCAAACACCATTAATTACAATATTTTCAAAACGTCACATGGATAAAAGTCGGGGAGATATAATATTCATTCTTCAGACTTAGAATAGAAGACCAACATTTTCTCTAGAAGTGCTTCACCTTATCTCTAATCCACCTCTTTCGGGTCCGTGTTTATACAAAAACCTCCAGGTATACAGTATGCGATAATACATTTGCCGAGACCCTCCATCAGAGAGGGAACACAGTAAAACACACCTCTGCACTCTTATCATTAATTCATCCTTGCTTGTCTGTGACAAGTTCAGTTGACATTGCAGCTCATATTTCATTCACACAGGCATGGAGTGAGAGCACCTGCCAGGAACACTTAATACCTCGTAAAGAAAAAGAAAGAAAACACAGGCATCCACCCAACTTAACATGACAATCAGGGTGGGATTAATAGTTAATAATTAACCTCAACAACTGGAGATAAAGGGCTTGTAGGGAAATTCTTAGATTCAAATGTTGTAACAAAAGAAATTAGAGGTTGGATTTGAATATGAATAGAGCCAGGAGATCTTTAGGGGGCCACAACCCTCATTACAAATGCAATGACCCTCATTCAGGTGGATTCATGTCTTGTATTTGGCAAAATAACAAATGTGATAATACCGGGGATTTTGATGGAGCTAAGACTCCTTGTGCATATAGCTCTTTCTGCTTAGCTGATATTCATAACACCCCCTGGCTGATTATACATTCATCATCTATTACATATTCAAAACATCACACTAGAGCCAGTTTGATGATGGCTAATACTGCATGCATCACCGCGGAACAAAAAAAAAAGAAAAAAAAATGTAATCAAAAATAATTTATTCCAGCTGCAGTCACAGGTCAGACGAATTTAAGGAGCATTTTAACTATACCATAATTGAATATGAAGCATTTCTGTTCAAACAGATTTACAGATGCAGTTGTTACAGCGCAGGTGTGGCGCTCAGATAAATATATCTATCCAGCCAATAATAAGATAGGTTTGCTGCAGGCGAGTTCTTGTGTAAATAAAGACACAACACACAAAAGCCACTTTGCTTGAGAGTCCAGAAATTATTCACTAGTAGTAGCAGAAATGTGTATCTTTCTGGGCTGATACTGATAAGATCAATGCAACCTGAGCGCGGCTATTAAATGTCTAATGTGTTTTGGAACTTGTAGATGCTATGACAGTGAGGGCATTAACAGAGAGAGAGAGAGTGAGAGAGGGAGGGAGAGAGAGAGGCCCTGCCAAGAGCATCAGAGCATCGGAGAAAAGAACTCCCTGAAAGATATCAGGTTTGTCCAGGAGGGACTTCAGAAAGCAACACAATAAGCATCTGCAGAAGAAGAAGAAAAAAATTATGAATCAAAAACAGTCTCTTTCTAAAATTAAGAGAGTCAATTATGTCTTTCGGGTTATTGAGAGACAGCAGAATGGAAAAAAAAATTCAAGATGCAGCCGCTTGAATGGTTAGTAAATCAACTTGCTCCCGCTGATAAATTACAATGCCAATATTCGCTATTTTTTTCTCTGTATATTGTAACGGAAATCACCATCAAAACACTAAAAACAGCTGCGAAGGACTCTAACAAGTAGCCAAAGCCAGATACTGAGTCTATGTCCACAGGTCTCCATTGTTGTCCAAAAAGTATTGGAAAACACATCAGTGAACAGCACTGCAGCACTGCACGACATGTTCCTTAATTTAGAAGAAACACATGCGCTAACAATGCCACATGCACGGGCCCGCTTCCTTTAAGCACTATTTATCCCTGTTTGTAGCAAAGTTTGCCAAAAGCTTCAATGTTCAGACATTTAAAAGAATAGAAGTAAATATAGATGTGTTTTTAAAATGTTTATAGTATATCTTTAATGGGAACAGATGGGCTTGGGGCTGCAGAGTCAAAAAGCACTAGACAGACTCACGTATTGTTGACCTTTTCTTGGTATTTGTTGATGATAAGAAAAATGTAGAATAACACTTGACTTATATTTCTAATATATATATATATATTTTCTTTTTTTTTGGTCTGCTCTGTAGTATAACGCATTTGTATGTAAGAGAGAGTCTATAGTTTCCATTGTTTAGAAATACATATAGCCCCAAGTTCACCCTCCCACCACAAACTAAACACCCGTTATCTATTCTGTCTAACAGCTCCTTGACTATGATCAACTGCTGCTGTAATGCCACTCTACTCTCAACCCTTTTTGTTATATAATCGTCCTATTTATTTCATGTTTGTATTGTTGCACCTGCAATGGAGTACTTTCAAATGTCTTCATACTTGAATCACGTAGGCACACGTTTAAAAACCAGAGGCTCTCAGCCTTTTGTTGAGGCAGAATAACCTTATTTCACTCAACTGAATTATCTCTAAAATATCTAATAATGAAATCCAGGAGCCACAGAAAACCGGAGGTATACGCTCATTTTGAATAAGAGTTACCTCTTTCCTCTTTGCAATTTCTTCTTGCTTTCCTCCTCACAATGCCCTCCTCTCTCTCCCTCTCTCTCCCTCTCTCTCTCCATCCTCACCCCTCCTCTCTTCATCCAACTCTATTGCACTCTTTTCATTGCCCAGCTCACGTATTGAATCTGCCTGATGAAAACAGATCTCACTGCAGCACCACAATAGAATGGCTGATGCAGGAAAGATGAACCCTAATGGATTTTTTTTTTTCAATGTGCTCAAGATTGAATATAAGGCCTGACCTCCAGATGTAGTGGATCCATTTCAACAGCAGAGATATTGTTTAGAGTGAAGACACAAGAACACATAGGCACATGTGGACACACACGTACAGTACAATGTCAACAGCAGCTATAAATCCCCCCCCCTCCCCAATTCTAACGATACATTGAGAACCCAAACATTGCATTTCTTAGCACTCAAAACAGTCTAAAATTAGAATGAACCCTCGTTACTTATCTATCCATGTCAAGTGAAGTATTCATAATGATAGCATCTCATGTTTGAACTGCAGAGTTTGCTTAATTACTCTGCTCAACAGACTGTGTCAAGGTGAGGCACCAATTTAATAGACACTCCATTCTCAGCACAAATGAACCTCTGCTACGGTTTGGTAGTTTCGCCAGGCAGCCTATTTGATTTAGAAATTTCTGAGTTTGCTTTATATGCTGCTTTTTGCAGGAAAGTTGAAATAGGGCCCTGAAAGAGATCTTTCTGAGCCAGTAAAAATATCTGGGTAAGGGTGGTTAAAGTAACAGCAGTTTTTCATTATTTTCCCATTAAATCTTAATTTGGACGACATACAGTATGTATAGTATGTATTTATCTGCGTTTCCCTCACCGCCAAAATCAAACAAAACCATTCCGACCATCACGACTGGTTATCAGAACAGCGCTGAGCAGCTTTGCTACTGTATGTATTTTAATACATGGTGTGTTCATCGTGTCCAGGCTCAACATTTCTAATCTCATGCATTTTTATCACACAACCTGCAGAATTCAATCTATTAAAACCAGCAAGTGTGGCCCTCCACAGCAGTAACAAATATCCTGACTGCAAAGTCAAAGACTGGCCAATCAACCACTGTCTCCCCAGTAAAGGTCATGACCAAAATGTGAAATGAATATGAAGATAAATGACACTTGAATCTAATACCTCAGGGGACCATTCCAACATTATATATAATATATGGTGTATTTATGTTTCAGATCTTTATCAAACCTTATTTTGACTACATGCTGACTGTTGTTTATCCTTATCTCTTCTATTTATGATAAACAACATAATACATGCTTCTTGACCTTGATGCATCTGTATATATTTAAATATACACTATATATAACAGCTGCACTTGTCTTTTCATTAACATACACAAAACAAATTGCTGAAAAGTAAGCCCTGATGATAATGGGAAACATGTACTATAATAAATATTATTAATTTACCGTGACGCCACAGCTGTCAAAGGTATATATATTTAGTCACGATGAAGTTGGAGCCTGATATTCATACCTTGATGTCAAGTCATGGGTAAATATAACAATACATATAGAAGAATCATGTTCTTTCCTCATTAAATGCTTTTTTTTTTCTTTTCTGCGTGCTACAATCATCAATTTACACATTACCTCCATCCATATTTTAAATGAAAGCACTAAATTAAATATCAAATGTAATTTCACGTTAAAGTGTGACCCTCGACTCTGAGTCTAACTCCACCCGCTGCGTAGTTCTGAAAAATGGTAACAAAGTGGTCAAGGGGCGGGGTGGGGAGGGGTCACGGGAAGGGAGGGGGCGTGGATGTGTGATGCAGGAGTTGTTCAGCGAAATCCCCAGGCCAGTGAAAAATGGAGAGCGACACAGAATCAAAGAGGCACCTATGCCACAAAGGGCTCTTTTGAGGAGGAGGACTTTTCCCTTCCAGAATCCCCTGAAGCGGGCATTAGTGCGGTGGAGGTCCACAGTGGCCCCGAGCCATAATAGTTTGTGCCATTGGCTGCAGCTCCGGCAGTGCCCGAAGCCAGAGCTCTTGGCGTCAAGAGAAGACGGAGTGGTAATGTACATTTAGTAAGGAGACTAAGGTAAGAGAACGTTCAAATAAGTCCACAAGACAACAACAAGTAGGGCGAGGGCGAGGGCGAGGGCGAGGGCAGGGGCTGGGCAGGGTGGGTCGCCCTCATGACAAATAAGTCCCAAACCGTTGTCAGCATGTCAGCAAAGGCCTCGCAAGGTCCAGGATGATCATGATTCAAAGAGGAAGTGAACCATTTTCCACCCATGAAATTCTGATTTTCACTGCTAAGGATGTCAACATTAACATCAGCACTGATGTGTTTCATCACAGCACAGTCATGTCATTTAGCTCAGAGCTCAAAAAACAAAACGTTTAAGCGCGCAGCACCTCTTTCAAGGGACATATTCAGTGCAACTCTATTCAATATTTACATTTTGATCACTGAATATGATCCAAAGAAGCTGCTTTGAACTTGTTTTAATCAGCTGCTCCCTTTAACATAGAGGTGTCCTGTATGTATGTACTAAATAAAAAGCCTTGGCTCTTTGCAACCTACACATTATGTTTCCCGCATAAGCTTTACATACATCATATGTTGTGATAGAAAACCTGCTCTATTTCCCTGCAGTTCTCGTGAATGCAATTATGGTTTGGAGATGCTAATTTGTAGAAGAGCAGGTCTGTGCCGAGCTGAGGGAGTAATCAGTGCGTATTCATGTTTGAAGGCTTGACAGATTGACCGATGCATGCTGTCGAGCTAGATATGATGCTGATGGATTTACCCACAATCCTTTTCTTCATGCATCAGAGCTGACATGGCAACCACTGAACAATCATTCGTTCCAACTACTAGCTCCATTTCATATGTCTTGAAAATTACATTTACCTTAAAGCGTTGCGGTCTGTTTCATATTAGAAATTTGGGGGACGTTTATTTTAATATGTCTAAATGGTCTGGTGCAACATGTGCCAGTGCTCGCATCTTTTGCAAGTGTGTTTCAAAATATAAGGCCTGTAGAATCTCCTCAGTATCTCATGTACAAAGATGAACTGGTTTTAGGTAGGTTAGTGGACCAACTCACATACAGAGTGCTAAAAGAGTTTATTAAAAGTCCAACCCTTTCACTGAAATCAGTGCCTGTAATTGTCTGACACATTATTTCCCATTATTGAAAACATTCCCTGATTCCCCGAACATCAGCTTTCTGTCTGATATGGGGCCCCCGGAGGACGGTTCGGTCCAGGTAGTGCTACTCACCGAGGGCATTTGGCTGGAAACGAGGTGGCTGTCCTGTGCCAGCATGTTAGACATCATGAGTGTGGGCAGCTCTGGGTAGGAGTATGGGTTGATGAGCCCATTGTGTGGCAGCGAGTGGCAGAGGTAGCCTGTAGAGTCATGCTCCATCAGGTGAAGAAGGGGGGGCTCGGGGTGGTTCGGCGGAGTGATAGGGGGGATTTCGTAGTCTTCGTCCCCGGCTCCGTTTCCACTGGCATTGCCGCCGCCGCCGCCTCCGCCGCCACCGCTCTGACCTGTGTAGCTCTGAGCAGAGAGACACAGGGTGAAATAAAAAGATTAGGTTTGAGAAAAATAGGTTTAAGTAAGCTAATTAAAGTTAAGCTGAGTCATCGTTGTATTTGATACTATTAAATATGGGCTGCAGATTTAGAAATTCAATTAAAAAGTTGCATAGTGGGAGTTATTTTAAGTCGTCAAGGTCCAGTCCTATTCATTTTTTGGATGGACAGTGTAAAGTGACTTGTAGTTGGAGCACGTTCAAGACAGTTAAATCAGTGGCATAACTGCATAAAATGAGAAAGTCTATTATGAAATGGCTAGTCTTTAAAAAGGTCAAAGGTACAAGCTTATGTATATAAAACAGAAACTGAAAAGTTACCAACAACTCTTTTTCAGCAAGAAACCACCAATCCCAAACCTTGAAAACAACAAATAGAGAGGCTATTCATTCAGTTACAAAAATTCAAAAAAACGTATTTAATGTGTTCTTACGAATGCTTGCTGAAAAAATATGCAGACAGAGTTTGCGCGTGAAAATATACATTGGACGAATGAAGTCCATTGTTCCAACCAATTGTAAACCATCCCTCAGTGCATTGACCTACTACTATCTACAATAAACTATCTCTAGGACACACCAAAACGCTCTGTGTGCTGTTATTACCCAAGCACCGCAAAGACAAAAATATCATTCTGGTTAGCAAGAGGCAGTTTAAACAAACCTCAAACTGTGACGTTTGAAAATATCACTTGAAGTGACTGCGATACAGGCTGAGCTGCTGGATCAGCTGAAACTCCTGCAGAACTCACCATGCGCCCTCTCCAGAACTCCACTGACCCACTACTGCTACCGCTTGACTACATTTTCTCTTCTCAATGCAAACTGCTTTATCTTTCTTCTTTTTTGAGAAAATGAAACACGGCATCATGGAAAATTTGCTCTGTATAGATGCCGCGTGAGAAATTTGCGTGCAGAATTTCCACATTTTGAATTCTGTGTCGATCTTGAATTAATATAGCAAACTTTAGTGACGTGATTTGTTTCTAACCGCAAACACAAAGCAAGAACTAAGACTAAAGGATATACCTGTTATTATGCAAATGACTCAACGTTGAAGGAAAACTGTAGATTGGTAAAAAAAAAAACCCTTCTGTCAGGCTACCTATTCAGTACATCTTGTTTCTAACCTACTGGTACATCTACTAAAATATCAAACTTAACATTTTCCAGCGGTTCCATTCAACAGTTTTCAGGTAACCGTAGCAACAGTAAATCTGCTTTCCGCTAAATTGCCAGTTACCTCTCATTACTGACAGTGATATGCATATGCATAGTCTAAACGTATTGTTATAGCAGTTCTATACATACTTGGAGGCAACCGAGTGCAGAGTCTGCTTTGCATTGTGGCCACTTTGTCTCAGCCTCATCTGGTGTTTTAATGGATTTCTCTTCTTGCTGAGGACACGAGGATTAACACTTAACCCTCACTGACAGCTGTACTAATAAACATTTGGTGATTTGTTACTTGCCAGTTTCAGTTATCTTTGATAAGTGACCACTATGTCAATACTTTAACCACAACATCCACTGTGGTGATGCATCACGATGGATTACACCAGTTCATCGTCATCATTACGGAACAAAGAGTACCGAGTTCCTTCAGTACAGTGTCAACATAACCTTCAAAATGTACGGGAAGAATTCTTTCTAAAATGATTCAACCGGGTTGAGATTTTTTTTTCTTTACAAATATAAAGATTTATTTTATTTTTTTATTATATATTAACGTCTTGTCAGCCAAGGAACTGTTTCCTGCTATTGCACAAAAAGCTTTGTAAACTGTTTAAATTCCGATCTGTCATTTTGGTAGAATAGGTGTAATTTGGTTTCAAATGTTGAACGTCTCATTTTGGAACAAAAGCTCGACGTTCAGCGATCGGTAATAAAGAAGACCAACAGCGTCTGTATTTGTGTGCTGTCACGCTAACACAGTAAGTCCAATCAGATCAGAGTTCTACACAGAGCAAAGAAGAAAAGAAAAATAGCAGGGAAATTCAACGGGGAATGAAAAGCAATTTTGTCTGAGACGATCCAACTTGACTCCCATTGTAATGACTGAGTCAAATTAATCATCACAAATAATATTCTGGTGTCAGCCATTCAAGGGTTTTTAATAGAATTTTTATGATTCATGTCTAGCAGTATACATCAAACAGTCAGTTCTGCAACATTTCTGAAATCAATTCAATATCATCTTTGTGTAGGCTGTCATCCTCGGCAGCAGAGTGGTCATTTATCTCTCAAACAGATACTTTTAGAAAATAAGGGACACGGGGAGATGGAAGAAAGGAGAAAGGATACAGGGCACATTTTTCCCTTGTTTCTCCAAACCCTGTTTTAGAATATAGAGGTGAGTTTAAAAGTCCAACCTGTAATTTTTTTTGACCATATAATTTACAGGTTTATTCTGATATATAACTGAAGGGTTTGACGACAAATGATCATTTTCGGCCGCTGGGGAAAAAAAAAAAAGTGCTTTTTTGTCACAAACCTCAGTCGGCGTCACTTGAGTTTTTGTCTACTTACATTCATTTAAAGATTTAAATCCTTGTATTTGCGTGATTCTGTCCTTTTGTTTCCACTGTAAACGACAGATAACTTTTTTTTTTTTCCTCTTTAACAATACTTTTCCGGTGGATAAAAACGTAAGTCGTCTTTTGAATGAAGTCTGAGGCGGTAAGCACTTAAGCGACATGTGAGAAATTTCATTGAGTCACACTAACTAAAACTTTAATTGGACCGCATAAAGGGATGTTAGCAGTGTTTTATTATAAAGCAAGAATGTAGACACAAACTCAGCATTAAAAGCACACTTTCATCTTCCTTCATGTTACACCAAATGAAAAAAAAAAAAAGAAGAAGAAGAAGAAGAAGAAGAAAAAGGACTGTAATTGCTTCAATTTGATTTACTTTGTCCTGACATAGCCTGCAAACCAGCTGATATTAATTTTCCGGACTGTCCTTTGAAGACAGATGTTTTTGTAAACCTTTGGGGATAGTGTTATTGTTTGGTCTAATGGACAAGAAAACGAACATTTCCTGAAATTCAATTTCCCTCATAATTGTTGGAAGGAAACTAAATTGTCTGCTGTAAACATTGGAGCCATTGTGTGAAGTGAGTCCCCGTGCATGTGCCTCAGAGCCTTCACATCATCATCATCATCATCATCATCATCATCTCATCGTCTTTCACTGTGCTTCACTAGGGCTGTGGGTGACCACTGTGTAATCTAAAGACTGCCGCGCTTAGTCACCATCTAGTACGCTCATCACCCTTTTGTTTTGTCAGTTTATAAATATATATCCATGCTACAGAAACATTTTCCTTGTCCCGTGTGTTGCTTTTGATTGTGCGAAGGGACGAAGACTGAGAATGTGTCATGTGTTAGATTGTTGTGAAGGCTCATCCAGTGCCCTTGATGATAAAATGTAAATACCAAGGACGTTCCCAGTTGGATTGTGGCAAGATAAATTATTCATATACCTCTATTCACAATGAGATTGCATGCACAGAGCCACATGTACGCTACACACCGGCTAATGTATGCTCTTTTCTCCTTTAAAAGTAAAATCCAAACAAAGGCACTGTATTTTATGGATCGTATATAGACTAACATGTGTCCTAGTATGGAATTGCCTTTTCAAACAAAAGCCTCATCTTCTTTCTTTCTTTCTTTCTTTCTTTCTTTCTTTCTTTCTTTTTTTCCCCTCCTATGAGGTACACATCATTGGTTTACCTTTAATAGTAAGGGTCACACTCCAACCAAAGGCTGCATTACTCAAATTCCATTTCCTCTGTCTCTTTCTTCCAATTATGTATTTAATATGCAACTAAACTGTAACTACAAAAATACCTTTTGTTGTAAACAGAATGCCCCCTGCGTGATGTTTTATTTCATCACAGTAATTAAATGTCATTTCAAAGTGGTACAAATGTTTCTTCTGAATGTAAATGTAAATTGTTCACATGTATTTTGTTCCATCAAAAGATCCCCAACTCAACTTTTTTTCTGGTTTTGATGACAGCATGATTAAACCGTTTATGGTTAAGTTTAGGCACGGAAAGCCCTTATTTCGGTTTAAGCAAAAATGGCAGAACTCGGTTCAATGCAGAAAAAGTCCACACAGAAATGATTAAAAAAAAAAAAAAAAAGTTACAATAAACCAAACCTTGACCCTTTCCTAACCCTAACCAAAGCACTTTTGTTAGGAGGCGAACTCGGCGCTATCCTGGATTTTGTGTATTCACCTTCCTCCCCACCTACTCCCTGCGCATTGAGGGAAGACTAAAGAAGTCTCGGATCCTTCACTGAGAAATTACTGCATTACATTTATTACAAAAAGTAATTGGATTTGCAGTTTAGTTGGATATGAATGCAATTTGTGTGCGACAGGGTTGATTTTCTTGCTAAATATCCTTTATTTTCCTCTTCTGATCAGTACCCCACGCTATAGAGAAGATTATTTCCAATACACAGTATGCTCAGTCGACACAGTAAGCGAAACACAATCTGTAACATTTTAATTAAGAGACAGATCTCTCGGCTGTAAGTGTTGCATACCAGCACACCTTTCATTTGAAAGAAACAGATGAATAGACAGTTGGTGTGGGACTGAGAGAGAAAATAACATTGATTGGGGAGCTTTCCAGCTTGTCTTTTATTTGGCACAGATCTCTCCCTCCCTCTGTAACTGCCTGAGTGTTCAAGGCCTTCTGGAGATGATATTGACTGTGGCTAATGGCTCATTATCTGTACATTCTTCTTATTATTAGATTATTGTTGTGATGCTTGTAGATGTCTGAATTTAGGGCACAACCCAATTAGCATTGCGCTGTTTATTAATCCTGTTCAATAATGTGACGCTGAACATAATTCAAACAGACATTTAAAAAGGTACATGACGTTTTTTTAAACAGCACTGCACATGGTCTTACTGTAATATCATCCAAAAAGGAATGCTTTCATACAAATGCATTATTTTGACAGGTGTCTCGTACGCTGTGAACATTTCCTCTCCAGAATAATCTTGCTAAGTCACACAATGAGAGCATAAGTGCATAAGTATATTCAGGCCGACTGCTCGAGTGCCACACAGACGTCGAGTTTGGAGTCCTCCCAAGTCAGCGTTTGTTTCAGGGAGAGGGCGGGACCGACAGCTCGGAGACAGACGATGACAGATCTGCCTTACCACTAATGTGCACTTATCTGCCTATTGGAGAGCTTTGTCACAGTGGTGATTTATGCTTAAAATCCCCCACACACTACCACTTCCATCACCTCCGACACTCTCGTTCCAACACCTTCCCGTATCCGCCGTGCAGCGCTCTGCACACAGAGACAAAGTCAGGCCCTGTTATCTCTCCTTTCCACGCAGTCCGGTTTGCAAAGAAAACAGTGGATTTATCTTTGGGAAGAATTTGAGAGCATCATCTATTTTCATTCACTCTGCCATTGCTCTCCCAAAGGAAGATTATACTGTATATTTATGAATGATCCTGTTTAGTAGCGAACACAGAGCTCTTGTTTTACTGTAGCGAAGGCAAATAGTTGGCTACAAAGATCATGACTAATCTAACATTTCTGTTTATTGGGCTATTTTGATACTTCTTTTATTCCCTTTTCACTTTCTCTCTTAATCTTTCTCTTTATCCATCTATCTCTTTCAGTCAACTCAGGCTTAATTAAAGCCATAGCTGTTCGTCTGCTACAATATCATGTCAACGGGTATCAACACACCACAAAGCCTTCTCTTGCAGAGCCCATACAGAGGAAGGCGGGGGGGGGGAGAGAGGGCTGAAGATCCAGTTACAGCCATCCTACTCCTCCACTTTCCTCTCCTCTTCTTCTTCTCTCTCGCCTGGCTCAATCCCAGGGCCGGCCTGTTCCTCGCTGAGCCCAAAACGTTCCCTGGTCCCTGCTCCGACCATCCTTCCCTTTGTCATTTCATCTCTCGCTAAAACAGCCAGGCTGCATTATTTATCTGTCACTTTGTTACTGTTTGGAAATCATGAAAGGGGGCGAAGGGGATGGGGGATGCTAAACCACTGTCAGGTGAATGAATAGCACGGGAGGGTTGGGAAGAGAAAGCAGGTGGGAGGTGTTTGTGTGGCAGCAAAGCGGCGAGGAGGTGAAAAAAGTCCTGCACTGCTCTAGACCAAACACCACACATGGGCATAGTCTTTCTAGGAAATAAAATCCAGCTACTATCATCACTGGCCACAGCTATGTGCGAAGAAATGATGCTGCTACCAGACAAAATGCTTTCTATTTATTATTATGGTGTGGGGAAATATGGAGGTCAGAAAGAAATTGAGAGAATAATTATGGCAGGAATCAACAGTCTAAAGTCCAAGCATGCAGATGGCCCCATTCACCCCAGATACTGAGTTGATTACTAACTAACCCTCCCATTGACTAAATCCAGCCATAATGATTGCAAATATTCGGCCCCCCTTTTTTCTTTTATGTTTTTGTGCCTTCTCCTCCCTCGTGTATCCGGCTCCCACTGCTCGTCTCACTTGTCACTCAAGGTCAGGAGGTCATCCTCATCTGATCGCGTGTCAGAGCAGATTAGAATCAGAGCTTTTGTGCCATGTCATATTTCATTATGCATTTGACTCATCTCACAGGTCAAGGGGTCAGTGTGATTTGATTGGATGACAGAAATGATATAATTTGTGTTTAACCCTAGGCTGTATGAGCTCTGAGTGGCGTACTAATGCATTTTGCAAAGTCGGGGCAGGCCCTCTCCGCAAGCGACTAATTTGAAGTGGCACACCGCAGAGTTGAAGGAGAGCCAGAGCTATTGCACAACATGCTGAGGTTATAAAGGAGGCTTTATCAAATAATAAACACAACCTCCTTGTGCCTCTGTTTCTGTCTGTGTCTTGCACGCTTTCATTTTACTCTGCAAACTGATGCAAGTGCCCAGACGTTAGCTGCCACCTGCAACTCAAATCCTTTTTCTTTTTCTTCTTTTTATCAGTTTGATTAACTGAAAACGTGCCGCTGACCCCTTCTCTCTTGTTTCTTTTGCCTCAGTTTCTTCGTCAGTGTCTGATAACACTTGATTTGGTGCGAGACAGAAGAGACTAATGGAGAAATGCTGTGGGCAACAACAACCACCAATCATCGTTATTGCTGAACATTCAGCAATCAATATTTAAATCTTCTCAAGATGGGTTCAGGATGTTTAAATGGAACACTAGTTTAGGGTTATGGTTAGGCTTAGATGAAATGTAAGTGCATTATGCATGTATCAGACTTCCTTTGAAGGGGAACATCTTCTAGTTTCCATGTGACTGAAACAAAACTTAAACTACATCGGTTCAAACATGACTCAAATGTAACCCTAACCCTAAAATGTGTCACCGGTGACCTGATGGACGTTAAAAGGTTTGCCGAACAGAACAGAACAGAATCAAATCGAATAATTTCAATTCAGTTGTGCTTTAATGGCATGGATGTCATGGTGCCAACATTGCCAGAGCATCAAGCATAAGAAAAAAAAAAAAACAGCGAGCAAAATAAAACAGTACCTAAAAGACAATTGAGAGAGCGGCAGAGAGGCGCAGAGAGACAAAATACCACGGAGAAATCCACAAACATCACCTTTGTTGTTGTTTTATAACCATGTATTTACATCTCCTTCGTTTCTCTGGTGCGCAAAGGAAAGAGTTCAGGACCTCGTGGTAGTAATGATATGCAGATGCCGCACAGTGTCAGTGAAAACTCGACTATGATCTCCACTAATGCGGTCTGAAAACAAACCATGGGTGCACGAGATAGCTCAGGTTTCCCAATAGTCATCTGGAGCGATTGTGATGCCGATGTTGATGGGTGTCGGGGAAAGAGAGGTGGGGGGCGGGGACGTGGAGACCGGGAGAGAAGGGGAGGAGGCAGAAAACTGAGAAGGAAGGCAGCCACAGAAGAAGACAAGGGGGAGGGGAAAGAGATGAATCCAACATCTCAAATGAGGAATATAATCAAACTTATTGCCTGACAGGGTGAATCTAGAATAACAACATTACATTGGCATGCGGTATTATTTCCACAGTCCCCTCTGTCTCCTCCTGTTCGAAAGCAGCCATATCTTCTGGAGGGTGTTTAACCTCACTCATTGGTAAACCACTGTCTGCTTAGCGAAGCTTAAACAAACCGCTGCTATCGCACATTAAACACCATCAGAAGCCGTTCGAACCCTCAATAAGCCCAAAACATTACAGTCGGTCAACTATTTTTGTTTTATATTTAATGACTCTGGAGTTATCTACTTTTCTAAGCTCACTGTCAAAATCATTATTAACATGTGGACAATGGTGCTAGTGTGTCTGCATGACAAAACTAATTATTGTTATAAGAACAAGTAAATGGACAAAAAAACAGCACAATAAAGGGTTGGTGGATCTGTACAGAGTGACTCTAACAATGTTGAAAATAACAAAGGGAGCGCTGATGGCGCAGTCATCCAAACAAACGTGCATTATTCTGAGAATTGTTAGGATCCTGTCACCCACAAATAACACTGCTTTACACAAGGAGAAGGGGGTGTAAAGTGTTGTGGCTTGGTGAGTGCTTATGTGTTAATGTTCCTCGTGTTTGCATGTCATTTAATCTCTGTGACAAATGTGTGTGTACATGCATTTCCCGTAAAGAACCGGGTGTAATTGCTCATAACAGCAGGTATCACTGATTTCTTTTTTTTCCTTTTTTTTTTTAAAAACAAACACTTACTAATCGAACCTCTGTGTGTGCGCTTGGTGTCAGTGTGTTTTTAAGTGTCTCCCATCCTTGGTTTGGAGTCAATGAGGCTGTGTATTGGAGGCTGGCACAGCTGGTGGGAGCAGGACAGTAACATCTGGACCCTTGTACTCTTGGTGCCATTGTTAATAAGAGGTTGGTAGGGAGTGGAGGAGACAGCTCTCCAGTGTCAATGAACCTCCCTGTCTCTTACTAGAGCCCTGCGCTGCAACTCTCTTCTTGATGCATCACAAAAACGTCCACGTAAAAAGCCTCCACCATTGTAGCACATTCATGACTAAGTGTCAGTGTGAAATCGCAACAGGTTCTGCTAAATGGGCTTTGGATTTGTAATTCAACCACAAATAGAGCCTGAGAGGGGATAGCTGTATAAAATAGCTATATAATTTGGGTACGAAAAAAGGACGTGAATTCATCTTAAAGCTATTTCCTCTGACTGGCTACATTCTCTTTTTTTGTCTCATCTCGTAGGTTATGACCAACACAGAAGCAAATAAATATCATCGAAAAGTATAAAAGCTCTGAGCCCTAAGCTTTGTCACGATATCCTTGCAATCGCTTCAACTGTGTGTTGCTTAACCAGTTAAATAAGAAAAAAATGTATTACCTCATTTCAACTTTCTTCGAGAGGAGGAAATGTGTCAACATAGATCGATGTCTGCTTGAGGCTTTTTCCATACCTTGAAGCTACTGCATCAATAATTACCCAAGTATTTTTGCTAATGAATCTTGGCTCAATGGAACATTTTCCTCTCTAATAACCCATAGCCTTTTTTCTCAGCCATGAGGGAAACCCAGTTCAAGGCAAACTTTTAAAATTCTATTTTCAAAAGAAAGAGAAAATCTCTCACCCCATATATGTGGGTATAAAAAGGCTGAACAGACACCATTTAATGCCTTTCATAATACTTTAGCATGTGATCTAGCACATTCTGTCCAATGGGGTGAAAGGCCTACACAAACACATCAAGGTATGCCATTAGTTTCATCTGATCACCTGGGGCAACAGGGGGATGGATAGTTTGGCAAAGTGAGGCCCTTACACAAATATACAGCTGTGCATTTGTATGTGGTGCCATGTCAGATGAGTATTTCAAACAGAGGGCTTTTAAATGGGGCAAGAGGGGCTGAGGAGGGTGAGGTGGGGAGTTTCCAAATGACTGTAAAAAGGCCATGGGGAGAGAGCTTTCCATCTTTCTGCTGCCACAACAAATATGCCTGCACATCTTTTTGCTTTGTCTCCACTCCCTGCTTCGTCAGCGAACGGCTATAGAAATATTTTGGCAGGCTGCTCTTTGTTTTCATTTTCACAAAAGATGTAGTGGTGAGGGGAGTGAGAGAGAAGAGAGAGGGTGAGGGAAAGAGAAAGGGGGATGGGTGGAAGAAGTAATAGGTGGAAAAAGTAAAGGGATGTTGTCAGAGATTTGGGGGCACATGTAAATAAAAGCGGGAGGGGAATAGAGTGCAGAATGAAGGGGGGGAAATGAGTTGTAGGAAGGCGAGGGAGAAAAAAGAAAAGGGGGAAAAGAGGGGAATAGGTGAAGTATACATAAGTGAAGAACAGGTGGGAAATGAGTAGACGGGGGAAGTGTAAATGAGGTAAAGGGTGACAACGATGCATGCAAGGGGGAGAAAAGATTGAGGTGATGAGAAGAAGGTGAGGCACAAAGTGGAAGAATCAATCCAAAGACAAGGGGGAAGGCGGGGTGCAGACGGAGGTTCAGGCGAGGAGGAGCCTGCCACTCTGGTCCCCAGCTCCAATCTAAACAGCGGGAGGAAGCTGTAAATCAGGCTAATGCGGCCGAGCTGTAATTCAGACCAGCAGGGCCAGGGCGCTGGTACGGGGACCCCAAACGGCGGGAGTTTACAAAACGCTGCCGCGAGGCTTTAATCAGTGCTGTGATCCAAAGATACCGTCTCCCCCAATCAGCAGGCTTCCTGTCAGTCACACACGACTGAACCTGACCAATCAGGCTCCTCCGTTGTCCCAGACGGGCTGGCTGGGCTTTGGGCTGCTGCCAAACAAGAGAATTACTCATCTAAACTTGAAAGGTGAAATGGGCCTTTAATCCAGAGCATAGAGGGACAAGGTGATAGATTTGTCAAAGGTTGGACATAAAAGACTATCGGATCATGTTCTACAATAGTTCATCAGAAACATATGGGGGAAAGATGAGAGACACAGGGGAGCTGTAGAGGAGGACTTCATCATATTCATCAGACTGGAGTTTCAAGAAGTTTAGCCATCAGTTCTGCATCACAGACATCTTATCTGTTCATATCCGCTAAATGAATCAGTAAATCTGTCATTAAGTCATTTAAAAGAATAAAACATAACATGAAGGCGTCGTTATGAGTTCAGTCTGTCAGCGTGTTTCATAAAGTTAATCATGATCACATGTGTTTGCTGCCAAATAAAAAAAACTTCGATCTATGATGTGTATCCACTTTTCTGCGTTTCACAGATTTGTTTCTGGCACTTGAATACTTCCCTAATTACAGTTACAACACCCAGGGGGGCTGACATAATCCTTGCCAGCAATGACTAACAATATAATAACTTCAACAAACTTACCGTTGAAACATCATTTGAAATCCCAACATGTAAAACAGGCAGACAAACTTTCAAATCAGTCATTACCAGAAGCTGCCTTTCATACCTGCGTTTTACTCAAAGGGGAAGGAGGGCAATGCATTAACTTAAAAGTGAGTGGAAAATGCAAATGTAGACCACTTTATCATCAGACATTCAAACAGACCCTTTCAACTTAGGAATCCATAACATTTCAGCTTTGATGCTTTAGGAAATGGCCACAGCTCGATGGCAGATACACCAGGCTGTATTCTGCTCTTGTGGGGGGACTAGTGTGACTGGCTGGGCTACACACACACTGTGCATGTTAAAACCACATGCAGCGTCTTGGCAGCAAAGACGCTACAGCGGCAGCCAATCAATAAAACCTTGTTACGCTAATTGCAAGATCATAATCTCCGTTCCTACTTCTGCTGAATATCCAAACAGTCACTCCATTAGCCGAATTATTCCCCTGTGCAGTTTCTCCATCTTTCTTTCAATCCACCCAACCCCCCCCCCCCTCCCCACCGCCTTCAATT
>JAPQRN010000021.1:5856786-5875229 GCA_037367275.1 Coranthus polyacanthus
ACGTCCACGGAGGCGCTAAAAGATAAAATAACCCACGGGAAGCCGAGAGAACAGAAATAAAAGGAGGGGGGGTGGGCAGTGCACCTTGACAGGAAACATAGAGGTGAGGAGCAGGAGTTGGAGGTTAGTTTGACAGAGAAAAAAGAAGTGGTGGAGTGGGTGAGTGGGGGGGGTGGGGTGGGGGAGTTGCGGAAGTGCCAAGCCCACTTTTAACTGAACCGAGGTATGGTGAGTGGCGATGGGGTGAGGGGAGGGAGAGACAGAGATAGAGATCAGGGGGAAATAAAAAAGGGGTGTGCAGGGGAAGGAAGAGGGGAGGAAGGAGAGGATGGGTGAGAGGAGTTAGTGGGTGAGTAAGGGGGGGGCAGGAACCTACTGCACCTTGACACTTGCTCTCACCGCAGCACCTGATAAGTGCAATGGAAAAACGTCTGGTTTCCTCCTGCATGTTAAGTGGTTTATTCCTCTCTCCATGCAGCCTGTAGCTACAGTCTGCTACTGTACTAACGCTACACGCAGGTAATAACAGACAGGAGGAAATGACAGAAAATCAAAGAATGGGGGAAGAAATAGCACATATTATCTCCTTTTGTGTTTTGCTGTGCATTTTTTCTGAATTTTAATCTCTGCAAGAGATGCAATCTCAAAGATGTTGCCGAACAAAAGAACGGGGTGATTTAGAAAATTTGCTTGCATTAATGTTTATCCATTATTTTCAGCGTGCCTCTCTTCATTTTTATAAACAACTTCTGCATTGAGAT
This sequence comes from Coranthus polyacanthus, assembly GCA_037367275.1. Lineage (NCBI taxonomy): Eukaryota > Metazoa > Chordata > Actinopteri > Kurtiformes > Apogonidae > Coranthus > Coranthus polyacanthus. The sequence continues at coordinate 5,857,548 of JAPQRN010000021.1, forward strand.
TTGGCTGCAGAGTTTATTTGCACAACAAAGGGATCAGATGAATGTGGCTATATATCTTTACTACCTCACATGTGTCCTGGCAAGGAGCTCATTCGCATGATTTGTAAGTGGTCCTCTCCACCAAGAAGCATTAACAATATTCACTTTAGATAACATATGATTCCAGGGCCTTAGGAGAGGATGGGTTTCTTAGAAATGCTTTGTTAGCACTCTTCCCCTTGATAAATGATTTAGGACATGTGGCCTGAGACATCAATACAATCTCTGTTGTAATTAAAAAAGGTGCGCACCAACAATATTACACAGCTTTCGTTTTGTCTGGCTCTCTCTCTCTCCCTCTCTGTCTCTGACGCTGCCTCTCTCTCCCTCCCTCACTCAGCCACTCTTCCTCTCATTGAGCCCCGGAGCAGTGAAGAGATAATTCAAAAAGCACTTGCATGGAGTGAAACATGAAAAAGGGAGACATATGAAATTAAATTCTCTCTTCTCAGTCTATTGTTCTTTCATTTTCTCTCCTTTGTTACATAAATGCATAAAAGCAAGGCAAGCTAGATTCTAATTATGATTTTCACAATACTAAAAGATTTCTTTTTTTTTATTTTATTTAAAAAAAAAAATGAAAGAAGGGTTTCACAAACAAAGTAGACTTACTGTTCCAGCACTTTGTCAAAGTCAAAGTACTGCAAGTGCTGCATCACTAAACTTCAATAAAACTAATCTTTTTCTTTTTCCACACACCCTCCTGAACAATTATATAAAAATGGAAAAATTAGACTTTGATGTCCCAATACATCTGCTTTACCACAAAAGAGAAGAAAACTAGTCGCCAAAATATATACATTTTAGACGCACCTCAGCCTTTTCCTAATGACACATTACCTAAACACGTTCAACACAGAAGCACTGTTTCCAGAAAGCCACAGTAAACCTTTGTTCTGTGTGAGCACAAATACACTGCACAAGGCAGTTGGCTGGCCTATCAGCTGCTGCAACATGCCTCTGTGGGAAGCTACCAGGCAGATACCACACAAACCACCGAGTCAGATGGGTGCTTTATTGGGAACCTTGTGGTGGCCAGTGATGGTTTGGGGATGGGGGACTGAGCAAGGTTTGTGAAAGTGTGCACGAGAAGAGCCCATGGGGTTAGTAGAGGTGGGGGCGGGTGAGGTGCGGGTGAAGAGTGATCGACTTTTCCCAGCTATTGTATGTCAGTGTCAAGTCAGGTAAGGTTTAGTGAGAAAACTTTTGACATACTATACACTATACATATCAAAGAACTGCATTTGCTGTTTGAGTCCAATCCCACGTTTGGTAGAACACGAGTGGCTCTCGCCATGCGGACAACGTTTGAATATTGGATGTAGGTACAATCAAATGAGAGTAAGGGGTGAGGGAGCAGGGGTGAGAGGTGAGAGGTTGACAGTGATTAATCTTACCCCAGTAGAGGGCAGTCTCTTGCCGTCGGGGTTTGGGCGCATGGGCAGGGAACTGTAGAGTCTCACACCTCGATCTGCAGCACCGTATCTACTCTGAAAGGGGAGAAATAGAAATAGAAATAGAAAGAAAGAGAAAGAGAGAGAAAGAGAAAGAGAGAGAAATTTAAGTCTATTTTCTTCCTTGCACTCAGAATGATGGCTGAAAATGAGCCTTTATCGAGGCTATCGTTAAAATCACAATTAAGAGATAAAGGTTTAAATGAAGTTTTCTTTCAAAGCTTTATTTTCTCATTCAGATGCCAGAGATCATGCACTTCTTTTACACACTATAGCTCCATTATTTGCCCTAATTTTGTTTACTGATGTTAGTTTCATAAATTTCCACCAAGTCAGAAAGCCTGCGCATCAGCTGCCATGTTAAATCACATCACCTCATGGTGATGTACCACACATAATAACTGGATAAGGTTGGCTCAGCAGCGGCACTAATGGAACTAAGCTCTTGTGATCAGTAGCCAGGGTTCTTGCGCTGCACTGTCGTACACTGACTCAATTTTTCTATACATTACATGGCTGATAATTAAAGTGTAGTGGGCTCTAAGCTTCCCGGCTCCTCCCTCTACTTTCCCATGTGGGATTCAGCTGTATAACACAACCTGGAGGAGTGGTAGCAAAGCTCTTAGTACTTGGGTGGCTAATGATTTGCAACAAGTAGTCGCTGCCAGCGAAAGATGGTTCAGCTCAGTGGGGTTCACACTGCGGCCCACAGCCACAGCAGGGGCTCATCCCAAGATTCACTTCAAACCTCACTATCTCAATCTCACGTCTTGTCTTTATCTTTCTCACTCTCGCTTCACTAAGACTAAATGCATTTCACTACACCTTTGTGATTGTTTTGTCATTCTCAGATAGCTTACTTGAGTAACACAGTTTACACGTCATTTGACTCAGCTGATTTGTGCAACAGCGATAACCATTTGTGTGTTAATTGATTAAATTATGTCCAGTGCATCTTGTATTTCTGCTGTTCAAGTGGCTGGTTTAGCTTCGGCTGTGTTGTGATGTGGAAACTGGTGTGTAAGAGTAAGAGGATTAAATTGATTTTATATTAGGAAATGTGATGCTGCCTACTATGTATAGTACTGCCATATAGTGTTCTGAGGTGGATGATTTAGGGAGCAAAAAACACTGTGCAACAATCCAGCCAAATATATCACATCGTCTCTTTCAAACATATTCTTTTACTCGATCCAAAAAAAACACGCACACTAAAAACACTCAGAAAAAGCATACAGAAACACGCATGCATTTAAGGGCAGGGTTCAGTTTGCACTGCAATGACACATGCAGTATTTAAGTATATTTAACAATTGAGTGAGAAAACATCCCCGAACCAACCACAACTGGCCCTGCCTTCCATTTCTTGTCAGTCACATGGAACGAGCACATACTGTACATCCAGTGCACAAAAGAGTCTGGCAGGCCTCAGATTTTATGGCAGAGCTGCTATAAACGCACCTTTACTGATTGTGTTTATGGGCCTAAATGCATGGTCATTACCATCCAGTCAAACCCACAAGTAATGTATGCAAAAGCATACGCAACATACCATGCATTAAACATATTCATTTTTGAAGGCTCAAAGAGCATGATTTATACCTAATAAGTAGCAGTCTATGTAAAGCAGCGCATGCATTAACAGTGTGCTGATCTTATAACATGGACCTATCACAGACCGTATGCAGAGTTATTCCCTGAGGCAGAGTGAGAGTACTTGCTGTGTAAGGTTTTGATTTCCTGTGCTCATTATGAAAGGTGAAAACAGATAGTAGACAGCACCAGCCATCTTGTCGATATGGTTCGCATAATGATGACACAGCGTTATTAAAGAGTGCTCTCATTTATGACTTTTCTCAGCTCTGCACCATCCTCACAAGCAACAACCTAAAAAACACACACACATACACAACAAGCAAAACATCTCTGTTTTTTTGGAAATCCAAGTGTCTGTTTATTTCTTTATTGCAATGTACAGACTGATGATGAATTATAGTAAAGATCTGACGGGAGGGCTTACTTCCAGGAGGTTTATCCCTCCATCAATGAGGGGGTCACTGAATGGCCTGATCATAAACCCATTGGTTTGACATTTGGCCTTGGCTTTTTAGAGCCCATATTTGGACAAAAGGGTGAAACTCACCAAGCTAACACTACTGCTAACTTACTGAAACAGTAAACCAGTAAACTTAATGAAACATTAAGTTCTTAAATATGACTACAGCAGTAGAAAAAGAAAAAGAAAAAAGATATTAGATAAACGGAAGCTCCAACTCAACTGTGAATGAAAGCCATGGCATGAAAGCCTTCAATTAGGCCTAAATCTTATTTTACAAAAGGACTATGAGTACATTTAAATCAAATGAAACCAAAATGATTCCTGGGGGAAAGAATATTGACTTAGCATGTCTAAAAAGATTCAATTCAACTGGAGTCAGTATTTTTTGAAGCCAGCATGTAGTGGCCATCAGTGGTATTGCACTTTAAGATGCTTCCACATTAGCTTCGATTTCAGTCCACGGTTGCTGCCTCTTGGTTTCCTGAGGATCATATGCTATGACCTGCACAGTCTCCGCATCTCGACCCAGCTGAACACCAATGGGAGATTTTGGACCAACATATTAGACAGCGCCCCCCCCACCATCATAAAAACAGCAAATGAAGGAATATCTTTTAGAAGAACGGTGTTCCATCCCTCCAGTTCAGAGTTCACAGACTTGAACAATCAGTGTCAAAAGCTGTTCTGTTGACAAATCATGGCCCAGTACTAAGACACTGAGTTTTTCCTTTAACTTGTCACATCTGGGTGAGACTGCAGTTTGAAATATCTGATCATCTTAGATAAAACCATATAATTCTTGAACATAAACAGCAACATCACTAGTTGTGTGCATCCCACAAACAAACATTTATTTTGCTTTTTAACTTCCAGAGAGCTACCGTACACTAAGACCGTCTCTCAATGGAGAGCCTTTTCTTGGCTTGTTAGGTGGCTTGCCAGCATCACAACTAAATGAATGCCTCACAGAATAGCTGCTTTAGCCAGCAAAGGAGCCACAGTAAGTGAATGTTTGATATTTCTCCAGTGTGCCAGGCTAATCTGGCCCTGTGGCATGCCATTACGGGGCTAATAACAGCTGTCTGCGGCCTGGAGGGGACACAAGCAGGCCTGGCTGCGCTAACTGGCCCTGACAGACTCATTAGGAGTGCTGGCACCCAGAACAGCAACAGCCAAACTCCTCACATTTCCTTGCTGGCTCACAACAGTTTGCAAGTGCAAGAAGCATTGTTCTCTACACTTGTTCTCTGACACCTTTCTTTTGTTTTCTGGCGATCACTTCAGGTGTTCTCACCCTTGTCACCTATCTTTCGCTTTTTTGGCTAGCTTTTCGGTTTCTGTGAACCCTCTACAAAACCAGATGTTGCCATCTCTGCTCGACACCTCTTAAATCCAACCTCTTTTTTTTTTCACTCCTGCCCACTCACACTGTTTTTTTTGTTTTTTGTTTTTTGTTTTTTTTTACCAAATTTGAGCACAAGGCAGAGTTCGCTTGTTTGCTCATACTACTGTAGCATTCTCTAAAAAAGACAAGTATACATAAATAAAAATACCAGTGTCAATAGTTTTCTATCGGGCTTTAGCATACAGACACAGGAAGATGCTGCGCCGCACCAGGAAGAGATTGGCATCCTCTGAACTTTGTATCAGTTACTGCTGGCCTGTTTGAGGACAAGAGGGACTTCCCCAGGCAGACAGCAAAGCAAACAATGTCCTGTCGCTTGGCTGCACTGAGCCAATCAGTGTAGACTCAGCCAGCAGACAATAAACACACAACGCCAATCACGCTCATCTGGATGTAGAACTATTAACAATAGGGGGAGGGATGCAACATGGGCTGCGATGTGCTTTCTTGTACAACCATGTGCCATTTTATTTTTGCTCACGTACAGATTTACTCAACATATAATTAATTTAAGCCGTGACACCAAGTGTACTGATGCACACGACAGATTCAGACTGGGTCTTTGTGATGAGACAGGGCGACACCGCGAGCTCTAAACTACAGAGTGTGACTTCAGTGTCTTCTAACACATTTTTAAGGACTGCATCGTGCAGCAACGGATGCGGGGAAAATGTAAATATTGTGATATCACAGGATTTTACTGTGATCTGTAATATTTTACAGCAGCCTAGATTACAGTATTGTTATTGTTATTGTCACCAGAAATGACTGTGAAATTTGAACTTGATCACGGAGCACTGTGAGATTTCTGTTTTCAAACGGTGTCATTGTAGCCGGTTGTTCAGGTTGATTAAATGTCTTGTAAATGCATTTCACTATACGACTGAGAGAGTTTTTGCAGATACACAGAGTTTCAACACATTTGCTGGGAGATATATACAGCTTTGGACATAATTATTAGACCACCTGTGATTCAGTGTAAATTCAATATCCTTCAACATGACCCTCTGATATTCTGTTCTTGGGATATTCATTGTTTCTAGATTGTCTGTCAACATCAGATGTTGTTAATTTCTATGTACTTGTTGGTGAGAAAATTGGATTTTTGCTGTCACTCATTTAAATTCACCTCATTTCTCTATTAAATTTCATGTGTCTTTTGTCAGATTTTTGCCTCACATTTGCTCACAAAGAAAAACCTTGATGGCTTTAGAAGTATGACAAATGCTGACTTTTAACTACTTTGTCACAGTGGAACAAGAATTTTTTCCGAAGTTGTATGTTTAAAAAATATACAGATTAGAGTGTTTTCATAATATACAACTGTATATTACTGTTGGATTACTTTTTATACTGCTGAATATATCAAAATCCATTAAAACTACAGTGTCTACCAGGCTTTATTTTTTGATAAAAACACATTTTTTAGTGTCAAACCGAGCAGCTTCCTAAAGCACACTGTGCAGCAGTCCTCATTAGATATCAGCGTTGCCTTTGCCTTTTATAGGCTGGGTTCTGGGGCACTGTAAAGCCAAATGGCACAGCTGTGGGGGTATGGTTACCTGTAACGTTAGCTGTTGCATGTTATATTATTTACGCAGATCTGGAGTTAATGGAACACATGTGTGTCTGTAGCTGACATTCTTCCCAGATTAGCAGAAAGCCTTGTACACATCAGACTCCACCGATGAGAGGAATGCAAGGCCCAGACCAGCTTATGGAGAAACCCTATCACTTATCTATGGCATACACTCACAAGAAATAGATGCACATGTACACACATACTGTATTTATACATTATGGACACAGTGCTCTATACTGTATGTACAGTATGCACTCAACAATGCATGCAGGAGATCAATAATACAAACAATACTCTCATTTCAAATAGCCATCGAGTCGCTCCACAGTTCGATTGCGCTGCCTTCAGTGCTCTTGTTCCTGATATTTCAACTGATAAAACACATCTTGTCAATTCTGTTACATAAACATATTACATAATATCAGTCTGATTTCTAGCTGTGGTGGTCTAACAGTCAATAACAGAGAATGAATCATTTTTTCTGTGGTTTATTTGAGACAAAACCCGCTGCAGTGTGCTACTTTGGTTTGCATATTGCGTTGTGATGAATCATTTGCCTTCGTAAACCTTTCACTGAATGTAATATTTAATTTGATGAAATAATTCAGGTCATATTTCCACTGTGCCTTACACGTGTGATTTTAGCTTTAGTAATATATTTTCACACCGAACCTGAACTTACAGTTTATTTTTTCATACTTATGTTTCATAATAAAACTTTGGTTTGGGGTCTTGTTAAGTATTCAGGGACAGATTTTTATTTATTCACAATATGGCTATAAACTACGGGCAGAGAAGGAACACACATTAATATACAATATGACTCAAGGTTCAAATAGAAATGTATTAATGCTAGACGCTATTGTGTAGAGGAACCGTGTGATGCAGTGAATCAATAAAAAGCAACAGAGCTTTATTGTAAAAACAGATTAATGCAAATGAATGTGTTTTTTTTTAAGTGTTGCCGATAAAGAGCCAGTGTTTGAGCCTCAGCTATTTATAGCTGACCACAGTTTTTCCAGTCAGATTCCATCCATTCACACACACGAAATACATGTATGTTCATATTTCAACTGATTGTACAATAAGAGTCTTTATTCAAACTGCATTTAACGTAGCTTTGCGTTTCTGCCTCCTACTGTTGGTAATCGTCTCTGTTTTCCGTGCTCCTTCACTCTGCCCACACCCTTTCTTACGCTGCCTTATTATGCGTTTATACATTTGTCCACATTTTTTGTTGTCGTTCCACGAGTCAACACAGATCAGAGTTTACACTGTGGCACTATTCATCAGCTGAAGATACTCAAAGTAAACCTCTGAAATGCAGCATCTCTCTCTCCCTCCCTCTCTTGCTATCAATGAATCTGTAATCACCCTTTTATCCCTTTTTCGCTCTATTCCCAGCTCAGTCTCCTGGCATTTCAAGGAGCGAGTATAATGTGTCAAAATGCAAATATGGTTTGTGCAAAAAAAAAAAAAAAAGTGGGAGAAGTAGGTTTCTTTCCCCCATGTAACGTTACATGAAGGAGACAACAGTAGAAGCAGACAGTCTTTTAACAATTCATTGAAGAGTGTCTGTGTGGAGCTCGCATTTGACTTTGATTTCACTTGTGGCTCAAATTCAACGCCAAGATGTTTTCAAATAATGAAAAACCAGATTGTGAAATGATCAACTTTGTGGCAGCCCTTTACCATAATCATAAGGTAGTTTATTCCTCAAAAAGTACATTGTGTGAAGACCATTTGAAAGATTTGTTGATTTCTTAAAAACTGTGATGTTGAAAGTGAAGGTTATGCATTCACAACACAGTTCGGGTTTTCCAACGTTGTGCTCATTTCACAAACTTTTATGATGCGGCGCTGCTCTCCTTTTTCTCCTCCGACTCTTAGTTGCACTTTCTAACTTCATTTTGTGTGTCTACCTGGAGCGACAGAGGGCTGTCACAGAAAGTAGACTCTGTATTTGCTGGAACAACAATGCAGAGCTTGACTGAATGTTTTCAGGTTTGCAGCTTGATATGAAATTCAAAAGCACAATCTAAAATAGCCTGGACACTAAGGACAGTCAACTGAATGAATTACTGAATGGGTTAAATATTGCCTTTTTTTAAAAAAAGAAAAAACAAACCAAAAAAAAAACCTGTCAAAACAGGCAAATAGTCTATGTTATAGCTGTGAATTGCGACTATTCTCCACTCAATGGTCAAGTACAGTTTTTGCATTAAAAAGGGAAACTACACTAAACTGTAGAGTGAAGCTGAATGTGAAAGACATTAAAGGCAGTTCTCAGACAATGCCACATCGTCGACAACACTGCACCTCTTGCCAAGGATAACGTGCTAGAATACCTCCTGATGATAGAAATTTGCTCGCTGTCCTTTCTGTAACTGCCTCTGTCACAGTAACGCACACAAACACACAGACACACACCTGCCCTTTGTATTACTTCTGACACAAAAGCGAGGGAGATGGAGCACATTAATAAAGTGCCAGTCCTTGCCCTTGCTCTTTCTGATACAGAGAGGAGAGAGAAGAAACTTTTCATTTCAATTTATCTGGTGTTTTTTTTTTTTTTTTTCCAGCACTCATCTTTTTTTATGAAGAGGTTTCCTTACGGGCAAAAACAACATGGTGTTACAACAATACAACTTACAACTGACAAGCAAAGCAGCAACCTCCACCATGCGCTGGCCACAACTAGTGTATTACAGACAGAAAACAGATGGTTCAGAGAAGATTTAGCTAATACAAAAAACAGAGGATTTTCTCTTCTTTCTTCTATCTTCTCTTCTTTTTTTTTTTTTTTTATTTGAAAAGAGGTGCATACACAGGATGGATTATTTTAATGCAGGCCAAAGCTGGGGAGAATAATTCCTTAACAAATTGGGCATGTTGAGAAGAGCAGAGTGTCCTGAATGTCAGGTTGCATCTGTCATCTGAGTCAGAGGGAAATGATGCAGCTATAATATAAAGGTTTTCATGTTTTCCTATTTATGTCTTGGGATTTTGCACAAAGTAATGCCATCTGCATTGCTTTAAGCAGCACATATACAGATGCTGAGCATTACAGTAGCACTGATAATGAGAGTGCTGTGCAGAAATTATAAGCTCATTATTTGATTAGAAAGAGATGCAATAGAAATTTCATTGGCTGTTCGGAAATTGTGAGGATTTTCAACCTTTCTGTTACTGGGAATTGAATATTTGCTTTTGGTGAGGCCTCAAAAAGGGAAACGTCATCTGGAACTCTGTGAAATCATGATGATCCTCGTTTAATGTTTTCTGACAATTTTTGGAAAAATGTAAAGACAAAATAGAAAAAAAAAAAAAAATTAAAGGGGAAAATTAATTGCATATGAAGTTCCGAAATATGATAAGATATAACAGCCTATCACACCGAAGAAATAAACGCGACACTTGCAAAGCGCCACGTGCAGGTGGATTTTCCGTTTGCTTAGTAAATTTCGGAAGCCAGTTCATCACACTGACAGGTACATGTTTGAACCAAAGTAGTTATGTGGCAAAAAGAGTCTCTTCTGGAACGGGGATGCATTCAGCGCTTTCTCGTAAACTCTGAAATCTCCATCATTATGAACGTTGAACCGCATCAAAACGACGGAGGAAATGCTGCACTCAAGTACACCGCATAATTCGGAAATCTATACTCCACAATACTGCACAAACGTTAAAAAAAAAACTCTTCTGTTATTAGTAGTACACCTGTCATTACACTAGAAAAAATAGAAGCGATAAGCGACCGTATCGTTTGCCATATAGCCCAGCCCTGAACCTAAAGTGTCAGGTTTCAACTGGATTTCTATTAAACACACACTCTAAGTCGGACATAGCCTTGCTCTCTTTGAAGCAACAAAAGCAACGGTACAAAGCACTTTACAGCACGATGTCAATCAATCAGTGATGTTTAAAACTGTACTATTTTTAAAGCCTCGAATCAACTGAATTTAACTCTTTAAAAATACCCAATTGCTTCTGTAAATATAAATATCGAAACAGAGCGTTTTGAATGCTGCAGAGGATGTTGCAGTCTATGTTGGGTAATCTTGTACAGTAAGTCAGCGTTAGCATCATACTTAGAAGTTCAATCACACATAGCAGAAAGAGAGAGAGAGAGAGAGAGAGAGAGAGACAGAGGGGCTGTGAGGATAAGAGAAGACATGGCAGCAAAGACAGAAAAGAGTGAGAGAGCTGGAGGAAGCAAGAGGAGAGAGAGAGAGAGAGAGAGAGAGAGAGAGTGAGATGGAGATAGAAAGATAGAGGGAGAGAGAGTTAGTTGAGAGTTGATATGCTGACTACAGGCAGTTGATTTGGTTTCAGAGAGCATTGTTACGGTGCTTTGAATTAATGCCTCCCAAAGAGTCCAATTGTGATTCTTGGGCTGTGCTGACAGAATATTTGACAGCCTAGGGTGAGCTGCTGATCTCAGCTGAATCCTCTGTTTCGTGTGTGTGTGTGTGTGTGTGTGTGTGTGTGTCTGTGTGTGTCTGAGTGAATCTATGGTTGATACCCTCCACACATTCATACACCTACACATGTTCAGCTATGTGTGGATGTGCAAAAAAACAGTCAAAACGCCTACTTAATACGCGCACAGACTCCCACATACACACACACAGAAACACATAAAGACAGACCGGTCAGTGTGTGGGATTCGGAGATGCGAATGAACCGACACATAAATCAAAACTTAAATGACTGTTAACTAAGTGCTAACACACACACACGCACACACAAAAAGAGTATGAGTATGCAAATGACCCTCATATGCAGCACATTCACTTAATCAAGATAAAACAGTTTGACCAAGGTTGTGTTTTTTTTTTTTCTTTCTTTTCTCTGCAGGAAGCATGTTGTCCCTCTGGGCTGCTGCTGAATAAATAAATTTAAAAAAAAAACCAGACAAGCCCAGTGCTTCATTACAGTGATGGAAGGAAAAAAAGATGATCCATCAAAATAAACTCACAGCACTGTTCTGGTCCAGTTTGACAGTAGAACAACATCATAAAAAATCATACGCCAAGAAGTAATTCACAAACCTGCAGATACTGCAAATATATCAATTGTATTTATCATGTTAAGTTTCTAAATAACAAAGCTACTTTTACAAATTAATCAAAACGGTTTTGCTCTGGGGGTACTGTAAGAAATTTAGGTGTAAAATCCAGATTAAAATTAGAAGAATGTGCGTCTAAAACGCAATTATTAATACAGTCAACATTGAATTTTCTGCAATTTCATTTGAGCAAATATGTCTTTAAGAAGCACTGAAAGACAAATGCAAAGGAAATGCAATCAGTACTAATTACAGCAGAAATTGCCAAAACTCTTTCACAGCCACAGAAAAAAAGAAAGTCTGCTGCAAATGGGAGCCTTTATGTATGTGCAGATAAGGCCTGCATTGTGTGTTTCATTTATTTGATGCTTCCTCAGTCCAATTTTGTAATGCAAAAAGATTTACAGCATGTGGGCGTAGAAAAATTGTAATTTGAAATCTGAATTGAAATTTATGGACCTGAAAGTGGCCAAACTGTGCATGCATCAATACATCTGAAGAGGTAGGTTTACAAAAAAAGAGAAGAAGAAACAAAAGGAATTTTTAAAAAAAGACTCGACTTCTTGCTCTCAAGGACTTGACACTTGCTTTGAAACTTAACTCGAGCCTCAAAAACAGCTCTGAAGAGATTCCTGTAATAAATCAACCGATGCAGGATTGTGATTCAGATTTAATGTGACATCCCCACTTGATAATCATTAATAACTTGCCACAAGGTATGAGACGGCAGGAGTGACAAAAGTGGCGGATGAGTCGAAAGCAGACATTTGCTCATCTGAGAAACTTTACTCACCACAGTACCGTGAAGTAACAAAGTGATTAAACAAATTAGAATTTGGACTTTTTTCCTCAGAGGTTACCACGGTGAAAACCATTCTGATTCACCTGATCTCGAGGAGGAAAGAGTAAACCTTTCATATGGATCGATGGATAGAACGAAAATTAACTGTGAGGAGTAACAACAAAAAGGGAGAGCAGGAGGCATGGGACTGGCACACAACTGAAGAGCATAATCGTGATGCAGGTGTTGATTTCGTGGATAGATACTTCTCCTCTTCTCCTCTCCCTCTCTCTAACCCCCTCTCTCCCTCCGCTATCCATTTACGCCACTTCTCGGCCTTCCTCTCCCTCTCTGCCTTTACATCTTTCTCTCTATCTTGAGTGCTGTGCCTCACCCTAATTAGAAATTCCCCCTCCGACCAACTGAAATTGAATTGCCCATCATTTGCATAATGATAGCTCACCGGGCTGACGGCCGATTTACCATGAGATGAAATGTAGCAATCACTTAAGAGAGTGACCATGAGGGACTATGGGTAGGGGGGTGAGCATGTGAAGGAAAAAGGAGGAAAGAGAGAGAGAGAGCGAGAGAAAAGGAGGATGTGAGGATGAAATGGGATCACAAAGATAGAGTGAGGTAAAGCAAGACGGACGGAGAGAAACAGAAAAATCAGACAGGTATTTGGGTTATTGTCTAATACAGTAATATTGCTGCGAGGAAGGCTGTGTCCTCAATATGACAGTAACTGGACACAACAAGGACACATAAGGACGCTTATGTAACACTGTTCCTCTTGTCAATGCATGCACTTCTGTCTTTGAACTCTAATTATCATGAAGCATATTTCAGACTGAGCTGCCGCCCTGTCACGGTGCTGCAGGAATCATATTTTCTTAAAAATAAAAGATCACCGTCTTTCACTTACATTTGCATATTATTCCCAATTTTCAGCATCGTTCTTCAAAGATCGTTACTTTTTTTTTTTTTTTTTTTTTTTTTTTTTAGTAGCAGACTATTCGTTGCAATAAGAAGAGGAGCAAAGCAAATGGGACATATTTTTCCACTGCTGAAAGGTGACCTTTTTACTTCAAACTAGCTTAGATTTAAGTGAACAACTTAAAATGAACTGTGTTCTGGTCTAGTTAACAACTCGCTGCAGTTCAAGTCTCTACTATTTGCCAAAGAAATGTTGGTTGGTGTTGGTTTGGTGGTATAAATGAATGTGTTCTTATTTTATGAAAAGGACTAAAATATATTTTTTAAATCAATCAGAAAATGCCAGTGGCTTCTACTGTTGGTTGCACACTATTTTTAGTATCTTAAGTAGAAGCTGGCGAGTTATGAGTTTGTTCTTGCACAAGATCAATGTCGGGAACTCCTGAACCACCCACAGTTTATAAGAAGTGGTCAGCCTGTCAACTGTGTAGTTGACTGTGAACGCCCTATCAGTTAACAACCATTACAAGTCCCGACAAGATGTACAAATTACTGTAATCAACAATATGATAATCATTTCAGTGCCTCGTCTCTTCTGGGACATCGATCTCACATTCCACTATAGGCCTGTAAATTTGATTTGTAAAAGTCCTGATAGATCCTTTTTGACTGATGTCACGTAACTGTGTCCAAATCAAATAACATCAGTGCAATGTGTCTAAATGATATGGAGAAGCGCTGGCAGTTTGAGGTTAATGCAAAGTACAGTGGGTTTGGTTTGAAGAACGTTCTGGCTGCATTTTAACGCCGGGATTAATTTGTCATTTTGGGTGCTTTTTTCGATGGAAATCGCTTATTCATGGGAGCGAGAGGGCTGAGGCCAGTGGTGTGGAGGTCATATTTGTTTCTAATAGTCAGAGTGATATGTTGGGCTATCAGGTTGGAAGCTCTGCCCAGAGTCTGATAAGGCCACTGTTTATTGTCTAACTTCCACTCTCTAACCTGAGGAACCTCAGATTCTCACACACGGTACTTTCCACTCCTGAGCCATTACCTCAACATACGTGTTTGTGTGTGTGTGTGTGTGTGTGTGTGTGTGTGAACCAGTTTGAGAATTTAACCATTGAAGCAAGGACCTGACCTACAAAGTGAGGACATTTTGTCCACATGACGTTCAGATGGACCTTCGAAGAGCTGTTTGAGACTTAGGATTAAGTGTAGACATAGATTAAAGGTTTGATTTAGGGTTAAAGGTTTTAAGTTTAGGGTAAGGGGTTGGTAGGAAATCCATTATGTCAATGAGTATCCTCACTACGCTATGTGGCACAAGCATGAGTGTGTGTGGCCCTAATTACGTGAGAAGTTTGTGTGTGTAAAAGATCTTAGGTTTCCATCACAAGTCTCGACCTAATTAAAAAGCCCTGTCGATGCTCAATAACTGACAGGTCATCAGAAAACATGCACAAAGCGCAAAAAACACACACGCGTATGCATGCGCGCTCTCAAAGCAGCGCGCACAGACACTCAGCTTCCACAACGACACAAATCATTTCTTGAATTCTTCAGTCTCGTCTTCCTCCGTGCAGCTCTACATATGTGATCAGTGATCGCATGTCGCATGTTAAAGTCGGCCGGCCCAGACAGGAGGGAGTTAAGTCTCTTATCTCTCCTCCCCAGAAGAAATTCCTACTAGAGGCCTCGCTCTGCTGGTTTCCTGCCTTCTTGCCCAATGCCCTATTTTTACTCATCGGGGCTCTAGAATACCAGGGGCAGCTTTTTCCTTGTCACTAACATATTTCCTGCCATTCTCACTCTGACATTTCTCCCCTCTGCACGCTTCGTTCAAATCGTTCCCCCTCTTTATGGGTCATAACCTTTCAGTCGGGGCCGTTCATATTTAAATGTACCTGCCGATGCCGGAGCTGCTGCTGCTGGCTCGCTCACCTTCCTTTCTGGTGTGTTTTTTTTTTTTTTTCTTTCTATTTGGAAGTTCACTGGTTATTAACATCATCTTTAAGTTGAGATCTTTCCGAATGCCGCCATAGACAATCACATCCAGTCTGCCTCTGACAGATAGAGTGTATAATGGTTCATCCACAAAACCATTCAATATGTAAAGAAATATAATAGTACAAACTGGGTTATTACAAAACATTTTTTTATATACATTTTAAAAACTGATTTAAAAGACTGGATTTAAAAATGCACACGATTTATTTTGTGTTATTGGAAACATTTTGCATGTAGAATGTACTGACGTGATCAGTGTCATCATTTTTGTTTGAATGAAGCAATTTTTGCCATCTACGTGAACTGAAGACAAAGCACAATTCAAAAATAGTTCTCTCCATTGAAACTATAAACCATATCTGTGCAATATCAATTAACCGCAACAATAACAACAGCACTTGCGAGGTTGTCATTGTGCATGATTTGTTAAGAAATAAAAACAGTTGTAAATCAAATAAAGCACCTCTTGTAGGAAATGACTGAGGAAAAATATTCACAATGATTATATTACAACAAACAAACAGGTTGTATTTTGAATTCTTGTTGAGCAAGGAAAGTCTTCGGAGGAAGCACCGTGTTCAAATTTTTGTAAAGCAAACCCTTGACTAATCAAATGAATTCGATATATTGCGCCCTCTAAAACTGACTTAAAATATAATATATATAAAATCTGTGCTAACTAAGGTAACTGCAAAAAGGTGAAAGCAACTTTTACACCAAATCTAATTAGCTCTAAACATATTTTTTTCTATGCTGCTGACGTTGTGTTCTGAACGTTAGAACCGTACGTCCAGACCCACATTATCTGGTTTAGTGGTTCACGACTTTACTGAGGTGTTTTACAACCCGGCTGAAGTTGAACTCAGGTGTACGTACATACTTCACTCACAAGACTCTGCAGTCGCCGGTGCAGAATGTGCATTTAAAGAATTCAAAGTAAGGAGCCTGAGCAGAAGGATGAATGGCAGTTTAATGAATGCCTGAGGAGACATGATATCAGTGACTGGCTTTTTTCACAGCGAGCTTTCATCCCATTCATACTCCCAACATGGTCTAAATGCAAGTGGATCGATGCTGCTTAAAAACACTAATAGCACATAAAGGGAGTTCATTTTGCCACTGTGTTGCTTTCTTGCCAAGGTCTGATCACTCCTTCGCTGTTAATGGAATGCGGCTCCCGACAGTAAAAAATAAATAAATAAATAAATAAAACAGCCAGCTACAGGTGAAAAAAGGTCCATTGTCTAAATTTTCAAGGCTACTTTTCTTACAAAACACTGACACTGACTTTGGCTTTGAGTTGGGCTTCCCATTCATAGTTGCAGCAATAAATGTGCTCTTATTCATTGTGGTGAGCAGGATATCATGAACCTAAGACGGTGGACACCTGTGCTCAAATCACACTGTGCATTATACCACTTCTTTGTCCCTTTATACTAGGTACATTTATGAATATCAATATTATTTCCCAGTAGGAGGTAAATGGTATTGAATGGTTGCCAGGCTGCTGGAGGGGAGACTGCTCAGCTGACTAAAAGAGCCATTCTCCATTTTATCTCTCAATCAGTGTGTGTGTGTGTTTGTGCGTGTGTGCGCCTGAATGCCATCCTACGAGTGAATGTGTGCGTGTGTGTGCGTGCGTGTGCAAACGTGTGTTTCATTTTGACGAGGAGCAGAACAAGCCCGAGCTCGCTGCACCACTAGGCCATGTGAGAAAAAGTTCACGTGATGCAGGCAAATGCAGCCGGTCTTCAGCAGGATGGAAAGACTGTAATCAAACCATAAATCAGAAATCACTGAACTGCCATCCATCCACCCCCTCTCCCTCTCTCCCTCTCTCCCCCTCTCCCTCTCCTTTTTTTTTTTTTTACCCTCCTCCTCCTTTCTGCAGAGCTCCCTGTGTAGAATGTTATGTTACATACAACCGTGCACGTGCAGCTGTGGAAGGTGAGAACTGCAAATCAATGAAAAGTGCATTTTCCTCATACCAAAGGTTTCCATTAAGGGAAATTATATAAGAGACTTTCAAACAGATCAGCGAGCTTCTGAATCTGTGCTTTCGGTGATTAACTGTTTAAAGTATCCACTATAAAAACCATTTGCAGTCACATGTGCGCATGTGTTTTTCTCACTCCTCGCAGTCCATATTTATCTGGCCGCGACTTCCATAGTGAGCCACCTGGTGTGCTATAATATCAGGAGAACAGTGGGGTCATTGTGAAGGAGCTGTGTGATATCAAGGAGAGTGACCCATTTAGAGCTGAGCCACAGAGCTGACAAGCCTCTGTTATGTCTAGGACATCTGGAAGGGCCCGAGCCGCTCACTCCGCCGTACTCCACACACA
>JAPQRN010000021.1:5875329-5887264 GCA_037367275.1 Coranthus polyacanthus
ACACACACACACACACACACACACACACACACACACACACACACACACACACACACACACACGCACACACACGCACAGTCGATCCTCTCCAGAGAGGAAAAGACATCTGACATAGACACAGGTATTTCACACGTTCGCCTATAGGTCCTATTCAGAGGGGAAAGAGGCGCTGATACTGGTGAGGATCTGTTGCAGTACACTGAGAAATTTGGAAAGGATCCAAAAGATATGTGAAGCTGTTCTGGTCATCCTGCAGTGATTTTCAAGTGGTGGAATAGCGCTGCAGCGTGGTACTATCAGCTGCTCAGCAGAAGTGCTCTGCAAAGATCAAGCGATCAAGGGAAAAAAGTTCTATCTTATTATTTAAATGAGAATTACTTTTTCAGCCGCTGATTCAATCCGCCGATGTTCAAAAGGGGCCTTGCATATTCTACAAAATAAGTGCAGCAGGAAGAGACCGACTGTTTGAAGTGAAGAAACACTGAATTCAAAGAGAGAAAACGCTTCCATTCATGTATCATGCACAATGCTGTCCAAAACAACTGTGATTTGTCCAACGAAGCTGCAGTGTTGCGCATTATATAAACGAATACATGAATGCATAATGAGCGGCCAAAATGAGCCAAGGAAAGCGCACTGAACAAAATCCCCCAGGGGAAAAGAAATGATCCAGAATAGACTAGGACACAATTCATAATAATACTGGTACAGGGAAACTTTTTTCTCTCTTTATTTAAAATCCATGCTTTAAATGAAAAGCCTGAAGTACCCAGATGCTTATTTTTACAGCAAAAGGCAGATTTTAAATCCGTATTTTACACTCAGTTTTAAGGCCCTCTTCTAGATTTCGGCCTGTGATAAGATTGCTAAGATGACGTGACAAGCTATTTTAACATACACAGTGTTTATAATATAGGGAGCTGCTGCCATTCCAGAGAGGAAGCCCTGATTATTCAATCTAAAGAATCTCACTGTCACTTCACTTTTTGTAGCCCAAACAATAATTCTGTATTATGAGGTAATTCATTTTTGTATGGAGAGGCAATTGGCTGCAAAGATTGAATCATCAGCCCTTGTTTCATTTTCCATGTAATTAAATCAGCTACTGAAAAAAAAAAAGATGTAAGCTGGCATACGATTTAGGGAAAATTAGCATTTTTAATCACAGTACATTACTTTAATAACTCAATAAATCTGTGGCAGCTGGAGCATCGGAGAATGTTGTCACAGCCACTTAGTTCTGCATTTGCAACTAATACAGGCTGATGAGAGTCGGCCCGAGAGGGAGAGAGAGAGACAGAGGGAGAGAATAAAACAGGGGTAGAAAAGGGAGAGAAGAAAAATCCCACAGAGAGGGGAAGATTGAAACAAAAGCGTGGCAGTGTGAGACACGCAGAGAGAGCCGAATCGGGAAGAAAGGAATATCACAGCAGACTTTGGCACAGAGAGGGGGCTTGGCTCTTGTCTCACCTCTTTCAGTTATTAACTGTTTATCCCCAATTAGCTCAGCCGTCACCTCGGTGTCGTACATGAGACCTGCTTTACTCCTCGTGTCGCTTTGTTGCGTTGTTGCGTTTGTTCGCGCAGCTTAACAACTGTAGTTACCAGACACACTAAATAAGCCCGACTGACTAGAGAAAACCTGATTTAATTGCAAAAAGAAGTCAGGAAACAGGCCAGAAAATAAAAGTGATGTATCAGGTCCTCACCCCAAAGCAGTGAAGAAAAAAGCAGAAATGTTTCTCGCACTGAAAAGCAGTTCGTCGATTACCTTTTAATTTATTTATATATTTTTGTTCCTATCACAGCATCACTCCCTGAGAGGCATATTTTTGGCCCAAACTACAATGTTTACACAGACTTTCTAGAGACTTTGCTCTTTAGAAAACACACACAACTGGTTATTTGTTCAAAAAGCTTTGACTACACCTGTGTTTATGTTTAGTGCTGAGGGGGAAAAAAAGGAGTAGACGACAAAAATAACTGATGGTTTGTGGCTCGTTGCCTTTACCGATCATTTACTGGCTTTCTTTGGGTCCACAACAGATGATTACTTTTGTTACAGATTAACCTGCTCATTATTTTGCCTAGAAATCCAAAAGGCCAGATTTGCTCTTTTGCATCTGATTAACTTTTCTAAATCCAACAATATTTAACTTACACTGATATAAAAATACATAAAAGGAAAAAAGGGAAATCCGTGCATTTGAGCACTAGTGTGTAATTCTTTTAAGCTAGGGGTCTGTCAGTCACAAACGCTATCTAAAAACATAGTAGGCGATGAGGTTAAGTAGTGGGGGCTCATGGGAGTTGTTGTTTTCACCACTATTGCCAATGGAAACCTGTCTGAGCTGACTCGAGCAGAAATCATGCTTACAGATGAGGTAATGTAATCAGGTTTTATTCACATTACATGTTGTTTTAATGTTAACACTAATAAAGGCGATATGATGAAATTGACAGGCGACCGCATGAAAAGGGGCGTTATTTTTAATAAAATTATGATTTCTCCGAACGCGGACACTGGTGAAAGCACTTCACAAAATCCACAAGTGAACACAATATATAACATAGGCCTATGTTTTAATGTGGAAATGTTACATTGAAGAGTCTGGTAGCTTGATAAATGGTTTATATGTTTAATAAAGACTTTTGCTCAGCTAATTGTTCAACTAACTGTTTCATTTCAGCGACGGCGTCCTTTAAACAAACTTTGTACTTTAACCGTAAAAGTAGCGGCTCACGTTGCTCGTCTTCTTTTTCATAAAACACTGACTTTGAAAACTGTCGTCGTTCAGGTGTGGGAACAGGTTGAAAATTACTGTGCGATCGCGCTGAGGTAGATACACTTGTTATGTTTGATGTACAGGCGAATGTGCACTGTGTAATGAAAATAACACTGAGTGCAAGCAGGTGCATGAGCACAAATGAAACTGAGAGTTGGAGTTCTACCAGCACGTGCATGCTCGGTAAAGACTGTGCTATCTTGTTGTGTGTGTGTGCGGGACTGAATGCATGCTAACGTGCAGCGTGTATTCTGCTGTATTAATCACATTTCTGTGAGTTCACA
The DNA here is from genome assembly GCA_037367275.1 of Coranthus polyacanthus. Lineage (NCBI taxonomy): Eukaryota > Metazoa > Chordata > Actinopteri > Kurtiformes > Apogonidae > Coranthus > Coranthus polyacanthus. Next base: position 5,878,400 of record JAPQRN010000021.1, read on the forward strand.
GGACCTTATTTCAACCCATTGACAGTAAAGTGCTGATTCTTCTTCACCTTAGAGGAATCTTTCTCTTTGTCAGATAAAGCTCTATCTCTCCATCTCCTCTTCCTCTCTCAGTTGTTTGTTTTCTAGTTCCTTGCACTAGTGCTGCAGTAGTAGGAAGAAGAAGCAGTGTATCCTGCACTCACATACTCGCACTTACTCATATCATCATTAACATATCTAGCAAGCCACACATGCAAGAATCTATAAAAAAAAAAAAAAAAAAAAAAATCCTACGCCTTATTGAGATGTGAGTTTATATTCCATATATGCAGGATAGGCATTATGGCACAAAATCCATGCCCTGAAGGTGTACTGGCATGCGTCTGTGCCCATTTGCTCTATCTTTGCAGCTCCATTGAGGAGACAGAGGAGCCTTGTTTCCACTGATACACAGCTTTTTGATTCACTTAGCAGGCTTTGTAATGTGCTTGTTGGATTAAGCCTCTGAATAAAAATCAACCGTGCAGCATGAGCGCAAATACATGCATGTGCATATTCAAACACACACACACACACACAAGCACTAGCGCACTATAAACCTGCAAACAGCATTTAGCAGAGTAGCCGGAGACCCCACTAATTAGCTTATCATCCCAGCACCTCGCCGGCTCGCTTCATGAATGTGGTTTTAAAGTACACTTTCCCAAAGTGTCACGTGGTAATGATGCCATTTACGGCGCTGGACATACGCGTATATTTCCTTGCGCTCAGCGGGGACAAGTGGCGACATACAGCGTTGTAGTTTTCTCTATCGACTGTGTGACTAACACTAAAATAGCACCCGAAGAGGCTAAGTTGATTTGACAGGACACGTACAAGGAAAAGCTATTATAACGCCATGCCAGGCTGATTTTGTAAGAAAGACTCAGCCGGGCAGCTCGATCCATTTGCAGATCAGGCGACAGTGGATCAGAGGCAGCAGGATTTTTATAAGACTCCACAACAAACACACAACAACCTAACAGCTCACATTTATGGCTCTGGATTTATCTGCTGGTTCCTGTTTCCCTCTCTCTCTCTCTCTCTCTCTCTCTCGTACATTACAAGTGTTAGAGCATTTTCACGCTGTTCTGACTGTGGTCAGAAATTGCTGTTTTTTATTCGGCCTAAAAATACTTGAAGTGAAAAAAATATGATCGTTCTCCCGAATGTAAACAATACAGTCTCTGACAAAACTCTGATTGTGTGCTTTTTTGTGGCTTTATGAGTTCATTCGACAAAGAAGATCACTTTGTACTTTGTAAGTGCCAACGCAACCTCAAACGTCAATTACACAGCTGAGAGGAAGGAAGTGATAACACACTGAGTTTTCCATGAACTTTCTATTCATCAATTTCTCAGGAAATAATCATATTTTCATTTTGATAATCATATTCATTTTGATCACTTTTTTTTGTGTCAGTCTTTCCATCTGTGGCCAGAAATATACACTTTTACCAAGATGGCTGTGTGATAAAACAATAATGGTATTTATCTTAATATAAATGTATATCTTACACGTCTTTAGGGTTTCGTTTGTTTAGATAAAACAGATCAAACTTTTACGAAATGCTTCAGTGTTTTCATCTTGCTGAACTAAGAACTCAAGGTGACTACAGGTGTGTTTTTGTCGTGACGTCTTTTATTTGGTTTTTGTTTCATCGTCTTAACATCTTTTATGTTGTTTTCGTTTGACGTATTTTATGTCATTTTCGTCTCGTTACATCTCGTAGCGTCTTATGCCTCGTTTTCATCTTGGTCTTGTTACATCTTTTAGGTCGTTATTATCTTGTGGCGTCTTTTAACAATATTTTAACACCACCAATAATCATTTGGTTTCTTCAACTTTCCCTCAGGACCGACAAGTGATAATTATCGATAACTACTGATATGAATATTTCTATCACGATGTCGGTCAGTCCTGCTTTTACCATACCTTACAGTTCCTCCAAGTCCATACTTTCCTCTGACTTGTGCAGTTTGTAAATGTTTGCATTTATCTCAGATGTGTTTGTTTTGTTTTTTTCTTCTTCAAATTAATGGTATTTAAAGTCTTGTACATGCTTTATCTCCTGAGGCAGTATGAACTGGTTGCTAAGGTATGCACAGGGTGAAAGATTCACACGCACTAAACAGTAAACAGCGGCCACGTGCAGTTTCGTATGCAGACTGGGGACCAACAACTGGGGTTTACATGTGACTATATATAAACATTATTACACAGGCTGTTTCTGCACCATAGCATCGTGGTTTCTGATACGGCACAGTCAGTGAAATGGCAGAGAAGCCAATTTACAGTTTATAACTCAACCACACATCAATAATAGAAAAAAAATAGATTACAGTAAATCCATGGTTCAAAAGCTGCATACCTTTGAAATGTCAAAGGGGAAACCACAACAGATAACTCATCTCAAAACTCATTTCAACTGCACAATGCAAGCTGTATTACAAATATTCAACAGCCTACTGTTCCCTCCAGGTATTTTTCTGCAAAACACTCTATACATTTTCATTTGAGATGAGAAGAAAGGAATGTATTTTTTTCTCTGGCAAGCAGCCAAACCAATTTAATTACATTCCAAATGGGCGCAATCTCCACATAGCAACCAGGCCGTGTTGTATTTCTCAAACTTCAACAACCTCCTTGACTTTCTCTGAGTAATTGAAATCTTCCACTCTTCCACCCTCATCATTATGCGGAGCAGCAGAAAGTACAACAAACCAAACCAAAAGAACAAGAAGATCTGGCTCTCAGAATGAGCTGCTTTAGCCAATTTGTAACTTCATCAGCACATCTTGATACAGTTTCTCAGAAGTCAATTAAAAGAATATTAGGTGGTGTATACCTAGAAAGAACTAACGCCACGGCTCCTGCCAAAAAAACTAGTCATTACCAGTGACTGGTGTCAGCAGAATCCTGTCAAAGTCTGACGAGAGGTCGCCGCTTTTCAGTTTGGATTCATTTTTCTAGCCCTGAGACATGTCCAAAAGCACAGCAACAATTCTTTTGAAGTTGAAAATAAGCATTTGATACTTATCAGAATGCAAGACTTGAGGATCTAAAACATATCAAACCTTGAAAACAACAGTATGTAGTGCCAAGTGGTAACATTTTAGTGAAATCAAGCACAACGTTTGTAGGACAGGAATAAATTATATACATGTTTCTCATTTCACAATGTTTTCCATTTCCATCTTTTAACAGGATGACAAGTAAATTTCCTATTAACGTTTCAATCCTTGCTAAAACATCAAAAGATGCTTTAAAAAACATACTGGCAAATGATTTAAAGGCACTTTTTTGGTGTTTTTTTTTAACTGCAAGACTAACTATAATCTCAGCGAGGTCCTCCCATCTACTGGATGGGTAATTATGGGATGGCAGGCAAATAAATCATCCATCCAGACTGGCAGTAGTGTTGATGTCTGTGTACACTACAAACCAGAATAAGGTCCTGAGGTGACCAAAGTAGCAGGCACGGTATCAGTCACAAGATGCTGTGTTTGCTTCAGGAAGTCCTAATAACTGGCTGTGATGCTGAAGGCCTGCAAGAACGAGAGTTTTGAAATACCAGAAAGGCAAAAAAAGAAACATAACTACATTTAAATGCTTTAAAATGTGAGATCTGCTAACTCTGGTGAGTAGTTACCATACTTACCTCTTTCTCGTTTTCTCTCTCTTCTCTCTGTCACTGAATCTGTCTGAGAGCCCAGCCACATGCCAGTGCCTTTATGTCAAAGATTAAGTGAAACCAGGAGTGCCAGCAATGCTTTGTTTGCACTGTGAACGCACTCAGTTTCAGCTGCACCAACACATCGCAAACCAGTCAACCTACTGAGGCCTAAAACTCACCCAAAGCAGCTACTGTAGATCCACAATCAATTAGGAAAGAGTGCACATTAAGATTCAACACTGTGTTGTTTTTTTTTATTATTTTTATGCTATACCAAACTATTTATCATTCTGCAAGTCAAGTGAAAAGAAGAGGGTAAAAGCTGAAGGACAGATGCCAAAACAGACTCAGCGCTGATATGTAAAGGAAGAAAGAATTAAATTGAATCTGTAATAAATACGAGGTATTGGTAGATTAAGTGTTCCTATTTGATGCTATAATACTGGCTCGTCATTGAAAATGACTAGGTAGCAAAGACTGAATACAAACACACTGACTATAAATACACAGTCGGTGGAATTCCTGGAAAGTATAGCAAAGCTACAATGAAAATATTATGAACAAAGCCCAAAAGTGCCAGAGGTGGTTTACGAGACTGAAGCAAAAAAAGAGGCCTGGGGGGACTGTGGGTTTGTAGTGATAGGGAGGGGAGTCACACACATATTTGGCTCAGAGAGGCAGTAAGACAAATGGCACATGGCAGAAGACCAATCCTTAGTGGCCTAACAAGCTAACTTCCTGCGCAAAAGTAACTCGCACATGATCTATTGGCAAAATACTCTTAATACATAACAAGTAGCACTTGCATAAAACATTTTAGCCAAAAAGGATTTATCAGGATGTCACCCTGCAATGAGGCTATTTCTAACATTTTTTTTTTTTCCAGTTAAAAGATGAGAGCTTGTGTAGTTACAGAAGGAAGCTACTAAATGTGTGAAACTAGCAAATGTGAGAAAAAATAAATAAATATTATTTGTCTTTCTTTAATCACCATCAGTTTTTCCCACAGCATTAGAATCTGTTTGTGGCGGTAGCTCACAAATAAAATATGTAACTATTATATAATACTGAATATAAGGAGCTCCACGAATATTTTAATCGACAAGTACTTTGTACCGAATAAATACCTTAACAATACACCGTATAGTGTACAGTACAGTCATGAACTCCATTGAACTTGATTGTATTTATGAATTCAGCCATGTCATCTTTTCTGCGGGGAAGAGCCAACAACGATCTGCGCCGCAATCCCCAAGAAATATGAGAACAGCCTATAGTAAAACAACAATAACGGCAACAATAAAATTATAAACGGACTTTCACTGTCAGCGCCTGTGCCCGTGTCACAACAGAGGTTGTCTCTGTGTCTGTAGGTAACCTCGTGGATCCCGGTTCCGTTGGCCTCCATGCTCGGCTTTTCAGAATGTCAGATGAAAGAAAAAATGGAAAGAGCAGAGCATCATACTGTCGCGTTTTACAGGACCCTCGCAAAATAAAAACTTCACGAGATATTACGATTGGAGGCTGTATTGAGTCGGGACACTTTGCTAAATGGAGAGATGGTCCCGAGTGTCTGACGTTAGAGATTTAGGTCGATATGTAAGTATATCCTGTAGTCTATTTATTTTCTTTATTGACAGCATGTTGTCGCGTGGCATTTTGAGATTATTTATCTAAGTTTCATATTTATGGTCCAAACTGTGCTATCCATGTTACTGAAAGAGTGGCTGAATTCTGGCGTGTGAATGTATCACCTTTTGTTTAGTTGTTTACAACTGCTTCCCCTTTGTGTCCACATAAGGAAAGAACAAGATATGAGAGTGAAAGTATCGCACTACTTGACAAATGAAACGTAATAACTTAAACGGGGTTAAGTTCAAGGACCAAAATTGTCTTATTAACATCCATGACTATTCTAGCCAACTACTCTATCTTAACAGGCTTCACAGTCTATATATAAGTCCACTGTGGTTCATAATTTATTTTCCTGAATAAAAACATTTCAGAAACCTTTCATTTTTTTTCACAAAAATTGAACCCTGAATATTACCACAGGAGCAAATACTGTGAAGATTATAAAACGACGACTGTACTATAAAGTACAGTAATAACTACAGCCTGTGGTTTGTGAGCTGTTGGTGGAAAACATAAGAGCATTTCTGTGGTCTGTATGTGAACACATGTGTGCTTGTGTTTATTTAATGTTATGCAAGTATGGACATGCTTCTATCTGCATGTGAGTGTGTGTCTACCTGTGTGAGTATATGTGTGTGTGTGTGTGTGTGTGTGTGTGTGTGTGTGTGTGCACTCACTATTAGGCCAGTGGTCTCTGAGTGTGGACCTGAACCAGCCATCTCCAGTTCTGTTTGCACAGGACATGCCTCAGGAAGCTAAGACAACTGTTCGTGTTTGCCCAGGCTTGTGAACCTCTCTTAATACACCCGACAGCTGCATTCTTTGACACTGCAGACACTATGTTTATCAGTGTTTTTATACATTTATCCTATGGAATCTGTTGGATCACGCCACATTTCTGAGGAAACACCCATCAGAAGTGGAGCCAGGGGACTAGATTGCCGACAAAGAAACCGCATGCCATATTGGAACTCTGACAGGGAAACTTCCAGAGCTTTTTATGTAATCTCAAAGGTTATAACCTGTACCTAGATCAGCTGTCAGTCGACAAATTCATCCCTCAAACCTTAAAAAGAAGAGATTCTGCTGCAGGAATGATGAATGCTGTCTCCAGTGAAAAGCTTATGACCAATTTCCAATCCTTCATTTTAATGGCAGTTTTGGCTTAACTTTTAAACACCCACCCTTTTCAGAGAACCCTAACCCAGGGTTAGGGACAGGGTTAGGGATGGGTGAGAGCAGGGATCACCAGGTCCTATCAGATACTATTTTTGGTATCACCTTAGCCGAGGTTGCAAGTGAGGCAAAGCAATATTAAATGTGACGTAAAATCATGCATATCACAGATTGTTCAGTCCAGAATCGTCATTGCGTCAATACTTATGTGTGTCATCATGTCGCGACGCCGAGCCAAACTAGGAGGAAATCTTCGAAGACGTCACAGCTAATTTTCAAGTAGGCTCTATCTTGATAAATCAACCATGGATTAAAATCTTACAACTATATTCTTGACTGAAAAAAAATTAAAAAAAAACGTTTTCTTTCAGATATTATAACTTTCCTCCTCTGTCACGATGAAGATGATGTCACAGTAGTTTATGTTGCGTCTTTATGACAACCAGCCAGTACTATACCTGCAGTGGAAATGCAATGAACTGGTGCCAAAACCAAGCCAAGTCGACTGAGAAGAAGGGAGCTGAGCTGATACTGTCAGTGGAAAAGTGGCATGTGTCACCGATGACCAAGTGGACGTTAAAAGGTTTTAATAGGCAAAATTTAGCTAGCTAACTTGTGACATTTTAGAACAGATATGATTTTTCCACAACCTGTCAAAATACGCACACCTGTCAAAAATGTCCAAAAAGCAGCCAAACCCCCCTCTATCCTCCTTCCTCTCCTTAGTGTTTCATTTCCTGCTCACAAACTTAAACCACAGCCTTGCAACAATTCAGAGCCTTTAAGGAGAAAAAAAAATGTGATAGTAAAACATAGCTGTAATATACCATTTGCAGAGAGAAGAAATGGAAAACAAATTGTTGGATGAACTGTGAGATCTTTGCAATGTGGTGGTGTGAAAGCGAGATGATGAGCTCCGTCTGTGCTTATTTGAAATGTTGATATGGATTTCTTGTACAATGATTACGCTAATTTATGTACCAAAGCCTTTTCTTTTACACAAATCTGCCAAGGCCAATAACTGCACTCGTAATCTCCATCATCTAGAAGAATCACTTTGTGGGCTATTTGTTTATGAATGAAATGAAGCAATTATCCTAATGAAGATCAGCTTTCTTGCTGGGGGAATTGCAGCGTATCAACACAACAAAAATGTTTTGTCTTTGTTGCATTCATCTTCGTGCGCTGATACCTTATTTGTCGAACAACAGGAACAACCAAAAAATCCTACTGTATGATAATTATGACACGCAGAGCACAATAGAGATGCTGAAACTGTTGCACAAAAAAAAAAAAAGGTTTGCGCACTTCCTGACCTACAGTCTAAACCACATGCATGTGGATGATGCTAAATGTCAGCAACAACAATAAGTTTGGCTGTTGCCCTTGGTGAACCAAAGATATAAAGTTGCATAACAGAAGGTCACAGCAGTTTGAATATTAATATTGACTTTGGCTTAATAATAACAGAGCGACTTTCTGATATACTGTCTTGTTGCTAAGTACGTAGCCGTACTTCTCTCCATTGAAGCACGTTTTACTTTTTTATTTCTATACTTACATTCTAAAAACATCACGCCCACACTCTGTAGATATCAAGACAACACACACAGCAAACACGACAGTCGTATTTTTTTCTTATTTGTACGCTGATACAAAAAAAATAAAAAATAAAAAAATCTGCTTTGAAATGCTACTGTGGCACAGTGAAATACAATCAGCCTTCCCTTCTCATCACCAAGCAGAGCACAGACCAGAACTTAGAAATGGTTAAATAAATCACATGAAGCAGATGCCTCTCTCTCTCTCTCTCTCTCTCTCTCTCTCTCTCTCTCTCTCTCTCTCTCTTTCTCTCTCCCTCTCAGACACACACATACACGCATGCACACACCCGCACACAAACTCAAACACACATTCTTTAGTGAAATCTATCAATCAGCATTTCATGCAGTTTGGGTTTGAACCACACCAAATGCACTAAAACAATAAACGTCTGTCTTTCAAGTCACTATCTGGACTGGAACACATCTGGTGGCAAGGCTCATTTTGGTTTCCACATCGTTGAATGACATTACAGACTCAACGGCGAGCTGAAAAATAAAGTACCCCTAAAAATCTCTCTTCATTTTCCCTCCATCTACCGCCCCCTTCTCTCTTCTCTCTCTTCACACACACACCCCAAATCTGCTTTCCCCTCCCTGCACTAACCAGCTAACCTCTCAAATACTATTCCACCACCACCTCATCCCCCAACCAATCAAGAACTGAATATAGAACAGCATATTAATCAACAAATGTTATGTGAAAAGTTGCTATGAAGCTATGCCATGAATGGATATACCTGATTTCATAACTTTTA
>JAPQRN010000021.1:5915141-5935968 GCA_037367275.1 Coranthus polyacanthus
GTGTGTGTGTGTGTGTGTGTGTGTGTGTGTGTGTGTGTGTGTATGTGTGTGTGTGTGTGTGTGTGTGTGTGTGTGTGGAGGAGTGTTTAAAAGGGGAATGGCCAGTTTTCACACATTTGGTCTAGAAATGCTGACTAGAGACTCCCGCTCCCGAATTGATACAAAGTTAAGGTGGTTGTTTCATAGTTTCCATCGCAACGACAGAACGCAGCTTCCTGCCTTATATCCTGCCTGACATCGATGATGATAATCAGGCTAAACATGGGTTGTTTCGATAGAGTCAACAAAGTACAGTGATTACCTTTAACTAAGTCGAGACATCAATTTCACTCACACAGTGTAGAGGTACAACATGGATTTGTTTTGGCGATATTGCTGAATGCTTACTGAAATATTGCATTCAATGAGCATTTCATGATTAAACCGGGCGCCACCAACCGAGGCGCCATTGTTTCCATGTAACCATGGAAACATGGAAACAAAATAGGTTTCATATCAGCATTTCTATATATCTACGTTATGGTGTTTTTTCCACTCATGGCAACCGTGTCTCTCAGAAACAACGTTCATATGTAACTATTTAACATGTTTTCAAGATTAGGTTTAGACACTGACAAGGCTTGGTTATGGTTAAGGAAAGACACCAGGGCTTGGTTTAATAATACAGAGAAAGTCCACAAAGATCTGATTTAAAAAAAAGACTCCTAGCATATCTATTAATATTTGAACCAAACCAGCACCTCTTTTCCTAACCCTAACCAAAATGCTTTTCTTCTGTAAACCTAAAAAACTCATGGGAGTGGGGATGCAAACTCCAGTCTCTGGAGGCAAAGTCCTGAACTGAAGCCAAACAAGGTTGATCCAGGTCATTTAAAACATCACTGTTTGCTGCCAGGCTTGACAGCTACAAGAACAAAGTTGGGAAGCTGAAATATAAAGAGAAAATTGACACAAAAGATGCAGCTGAATGACACGTTATGATTTATTTAGCAGCTGAGTCCAAAAGCTTTTCTTATTGCTCACATTTAGTTCCAGTTGCATTCATTGGTTTTTGGCCACTGGGGGGCAGAAAAATGACACAAAAAGCTGACGTAATTTTACTAAATGAAATTAGCAAGTATCTTGCGATATAGTGTATCGCAAAGTTGTATTATTTATTAGTTTTCAAATTACTTTTTGAATTGTTTGATGGTGACTCACTGTTTTAGTCATTTTTCAATCCAAACGTTCTCACATACGAGGACTTGACGCTTTTTTGTATTCGTATCTGAGAAAAAAAACAATAATATCTTGCTGGTTAAAAAGAAAAAACAAATAAATGATCTCGGGAAATTATGCCAGCATATTTTCCAATTTCCTGGCTTTTTATAGGCAAAACGATTGATCGTTTAATTAGTGAAAATAACCAGCAGATTAGTAAATAATGAAAATAAAACGGATTTAGGGATTTTTTGTGGCAAATGAATGGATGGATGTGTCTTTATGTCTACACACTCTAAGCACACACAGTATATTTTGGTTCTGCGAGCCACAGATATTTCATATTAACATCTGCGGATAAACGCACAGCTTTGGATATAATTATCGGCTGCCTCTTCCTTTGTGGATCTTGTGGAAGCTGTGACTTCCTCACTCTCCTCCTCTTCAAGAAGAACAAAAATGGTGGCGTACTCCTCATCACACAACTCTTCTCTTGGTTGAGTTGTATATTACTTTGGATTTTCTCAACCTATATATGTAGCTGATGCACATAATAACAATGTGTCAAATTGCTTTTGATCATCTAGTGAAAAATAAAGAAAGTTACTACTGAAATATTTTGTGTTTTGATACATAATTTTGCAGAATAGTAATGTTATTGTCAGATTTGATCATGCCTATTACATATCGCTGTATTATTTAACCACTTTGATGAAGTTCAAACAAAATTGTCGTTATATTGAATTTCTTCCGAAAAATAACAGTTGGTCTAACGCTTATTTCCAAAGCTGTAGATCAGCATTATATTGTTTTAAACAACCCAGTCGCCATAACTTTCTTGGTGGTTCACCAATGTTGAAATTGTATGTGTCCGAAACGTAGAAATATTTTATTGTGGCGATTGGGTTGACATTTAATGGCCAACTCTATCCTGGTTCACTTCATCTAAGAGAGTGTGTCCACAAGCGTCCACTTCCAGTAGAAGACACTCACAAATAACCATGAACTTTCTGTTATTATCAATAAACAATTAACTGCATCTGTTCCCAGAATAGTTCACACGGCATCAGACCGTGACCACAGTAATGGAGAAAATACATTATACTTTTAATAATCTTTGCTTGATGTGTGTAAACTAGTCCTCTCCTCAGTTCATAAAACACAGCAGAGAGGTAAAGAGTCTGCCACTTTCTCAGGCCTTGTACTGTAAATGTGAGCGAAAGCCTGTAAGTTACGTAATGCCATGAAACAATCCAACTGTTCATCGTGAAACGCTCACAAAGGCAAGTGTGTCGTGACTATGTCGTAGTTTACTCCTCACTGAGGTTCTTTTACGGGGCTTTTTTTTTTTTTTCAGTCTAGTCCTGCAAATTACAAATGAACAAGCAGCAATCGAGGTTCATCAAAGAACTCCTCATTCTTTTTGTGGTGGCTTGGCAAACATTAATTATGGATATCTGAAATAAAGGGACATCTTCATTTCTTTTCTCTCGGCATCTCACTTATGACAGGCGTCATTTGTAGCGGCACGGCGGTGCGTCAGTTTAATTGTGGTGGAAAAAGAAAAAGATTTGCGGAGACACCATCCACTTTGCAGAAACTAATCTCATGTGAGGTAATGAAGGATACTTCCGTACAGATTCTCTGAAAGCGATTTCCATCAACACAAAAGATCTTGGATTTTAGATAAGTGGAAAGAGCAGAGGATCTACCAGTTTTATACCATCTTGTAAAGTTACATAAGCCACTCCAGGCTCATGACATACTTAAATAAGCAGTGGTTATATAACAGCTCTATAACTGCACTTTACCATTGAGTAGCAAAGCAAATTAAGTAGGTGCACAGGAATTTACAAGTGAAGCAAAACATTGCACCGGATTCCTGCTTTTGTTCTCTGTGTGTATTAAGCCATGTTTTCACATAAAAATAAAAAGTGCAGCTGTAAAGTATTTCCTCTACTGCTGGTGACTCACAGGAAGTTAAAGGGAAAAGTGAAAAATAAGTTAGAGCTGCAAAAAAAAAAGAAAAAGCACAGGCTCACACAGAGCAGATGCAACTGCCAGCGCGTTGTATCCATCAATTAAAAGAGAAAGGGGAGTGGTTGAAAGAGTTGGAAGAGTTATTTATCACTAACAGTACCACCTTATAAATCGGGAGTAGCTGTTGTTATGAGTAAGCCTTTCGTGGACTCATTAATATTTGACAGGAAACATGGCTTTTTTTTATCAGACAAATATTCTTTACCATTTCTTTTCTCTGCTCTTGATGTGAACCTTGTGTCACACTGCATTACAGGGTTTTGCTTTTATCTAGCTCGGTTCTATTACTGCATCAGACACACACCTCTACAGTGTGGATCCCATTCTTCTCCTCTGAGATCAAGAATTAAAATATCTTCCCGCGTTAAAAAGATGAAGCATTTAGGTTTCCTTTACCTCTGTTGTTACCTTCACAGGCACGCCTCTATTGTTTCAAACATCGCATCCTTATGAGTAATTTACTGTTGCCATGTGTGTCATTTCTGCTCACACTCAAAAGACATGGGAGCAATATTACTATCAGATACAATTAAATGGATAGCGAAGCAAAGACAGGGGACGGGAGAACATTTCTTTGTGTTGCTACTACATGTAAACAGACTGTTTCCTGCCACCCCTGTAAATGTAACGTTCACGTCACAGACTTTTATTTAGACAAAAGCATGGAACTGTGTCAAGAGATACTGATCTTTTACAATAAACACAATTTGCTCTTAAAGGTCTTTTATCATTGTTTTCCTCACAACACAGTCCCAGCAGCCTGTTTTGACTCAGACGATGTTAAAGGGACACTTGGTGCAGGTTGCCTGTAAAATGTTTTGACACAGGCCGCGTAACATTCCCTCTGAATTCTATCAATACGCCGCAGTACGGTCTGTTTAATAATGTATAAACGGACCTTTAAACATGTTGGCTAAATATACGGGAATCGTTACTAGATTTGCTTTTTAAAATCCGCATGTTGACTAGGAAAAAAAAAAAAAAAAAAGCATGTAAATATCGTGGCATCAAATCAACCATCATTAAGTGCCCAGTCACACGCGTGTTTTATTTAGTGTGTCAACAAAATGGTCTTTGTTGCATATTTAGCGCAAGATTACGCAGTCCTCTAAATGCTGTGTCTGTAGTGATTTTTTTGAATTGAAACTGCAAGACGTAATCATCTTTGAACGAGTTTAATGTTAGTACAGGATGATGAATTAATAACTAAAGAAATTCCATGTGGCAGCCAAAAGGCTGTTTCATGAAACCTAATTAAAACGCCTACTCTTACAGTAATATGACTTATTTTGGTACAGCATAATTAAATTAAATTTCAGTCGACTGAGATTTTTGCCTGTCGGAGGCACTCGGTGAGACAGAAAATGCACCTACACCAAACTAATGTCGAGTTTGACTCATTAAAGGAACACGTTACTTTAGGTATAGTATTGCATAATTTAGATGTAATGCACATTATTGTGAACATTTAACATTCAGTCATAAGCATCACTAAAATGTAATTGGAGAAAAAGGCCTTAAGGTAAGTAAGTCAGGTACGTTGTTTTATAAGTTTTGTGTTACAAATTAACGTAAAAACACATCTCAATCTTCTGAACCGTGATTGTATATAACCAGGCAGTTTGGTGAATAAAGTAACATGAAATATTTATGGCTGTATTAATCATAAATATTCATGGCCTGTTATGCTTTGAGAAAATGTATTGACAGATCGGGCATAACATTTTCCAATTATTCAGCAGAACCGCCAGTGTACCAGAGAGAAGCCTGTCCTCGCACACAGCGCTCACAGACTGTTACTGCTGCTTCTGATGTAACGTTCTCTGTATGCACCTCAGCTTCACTGCCCTTTCTGCAAATCCACTGTTTAGTTTATATCCCGTGTGGTAAACAAAAACGGGAGTAGTTCACAATTAAGCTGTTTGTTTAAATGTCAGCTTTGTTCATCTTTTTCTTTTTTTTTTGTTATTTGTTTGCAGGTTGTTTTAGCAGGTTGAATTTTTACCATCATTAACATATGGCAGAATAATACAATCATTTAAAATATGAGCGCCGAAAGATACCTCAGTGACAGTCAGTTGTTTATTTTAAGTGATTAACATTTTCTCCCATTACTTTTGTGTATCAGCTAATTAATCTCATATTGCTATGAGTCATTTCCATCATTTGTGGCGAGAAATGTGCTTCTCACTTCTGTGCAAAACAACACAAAATCAAACAGTCGCTCTCAGTCTATTTCCATCCGTAATATGCACAGGTGCAGCGAAATTCAATTGGAAGACGTTGCTGTGGTTATACACAAACATGTCTCCATGTTACCAGTAAAGCTGTTGTCATGGAGATGATGAGGCTTATATAAGGCCTGAATGTATTTTTGTTCAGACAAGTGCATTGTCTTCACTGTGCTCATTTCATTCTGATTTGTTTATACCCAAACAAATAACTGCAATTGATTTAAATGTGCCTGTCTTTTTTTTTTCTTTTTTTTTCCCCCCCAGACAGACAGCGTATAAAGCCATACATTTAAACACACTGAGGATGGTTAGGAAAGCATGAAAGATCACCTCCCAGGCACAGACATTTTACGCCACCTGCAGAAGTTGATAACGGATATTTTGCATTTCCTTTCAGTATCACTTTCATCAGTATCACAGTCAGAGGAAGAGATACAGACTTTATATTAAAAACCCGCATATCTGGTTTCACAAAAACAACAAGGCGATCGTTAGAGTCCTTACCTTATACGATGGAAAACGTACTTGCAATAGAGTTGGCGGTGGTGGTGGTGGTGGTGGGGGGTTGTAATTCACATCACCTTTAACCTCCTGTCTGCCTCCAGATTCAGCACCTACCAGCTTTCAGCAGAGGATTAAACAGCTATTGACTGAGGAGTGACGTGATTGACAAGGTAAGGTCCCCCCCCCCCTTGTCAAAAGAGCCCCCTGTCTGGCCCATGTCTTCCCAGAACTCACATTTCACATTCCTGCGTGACCGAACAACTTTTGAATTTCTCTGCTGTGAAATGCGAGGGAAATTTCTGGAGCCCTGCTTTTCACACAGCATGTCTAAAATGACTCCTGTACATGAGCAGCGGGAATAAAATTCTTGAATACACTAACATTCGAGTGTTATCTAAAGTTCTTGCTGTTTGTGTACCTTAAACAGGGTTCTCTCACGGTGCCGGTATGTCCAGGTTACACCAACAGTCGTCGAAAACACCTACAGTTTGCAGAAGTCGATTGTCTCAGATGAGGGAATTTTCAGCCCGTGGAACATGTGGTACCGTACTTACTGTATATTCTTTTTAAAACGTGGACTGTATTTCAACAGAAAGAAGGGCAGTTGGCGGTGGGTAACACCACTTCAAACAGAAAATGGCAAAAGATTTTGAAAATCTCCTGTTTAGTTATGATTTAGTCTGGAGAGCCCCTACCTCTTT
Source organism: Coranthus polyacanthus (assembly GCA_037367275.1). NCBI lineage: Eukaryota > Metazoa > Chordata > Actinopteri > Kurtiformes > Apogonidae > Coranthus > Coranthus polyacanthus. The sequence goes on from JAPQRN010000021.1 coordinate 5,921,821, forward strand.
CAAATGTACAGCAATTCATAGGCAGAGGAGGCAAACGTGCGCACATTCTGTACTCAAGTAGAAGGACAGATACTGGTGTCCAAAAAGTAGAGGTACTGATTCAATAAGTAGAAGTATAAACATACAGGCTCTGAGTGTACTCAAAGTATAAATGTAAAACGTATCCCGTCGAAGGACATTTCTAACCGCTGTTTGTGTGCAAAGCCAGCTGAACCTCACATCATATTCACATAATGTGAAGACTATTAAACCAACTTCAAATCAAATAGAAAAAAAAAAGTTTTCAATGTCAGAATCAGAAGAACATTACAATGCCCTTTTTCTGCCGCCAGGTCTTCCTTTCGTGTCCGTTCGGTCTTTTATGTAATTTTCATCTTGTTGAATGACACAACACTCATTTTTTTTATGCTGTACGGGGCTTTCAGGGAATACTAAATCGCAAAATCAGAGGCTTTCGTCTTGTTACATCTTGTTACGTCATTTCTGTCTTGTTGTATCTTTTCTGTCTCGTTGCGTCTTTTACATTGTTTTCATCTTGTCGCGTTTTTTTTCTCGTCATTTTCGTCTTATTTCATCTTTAACATCATTTTCTTCTCGTTATAGCTCTTACCTTGTTTCATCTCCATCGTCGTTTCCGTTTTTTACGTTGCTTTCATCTTGTGTGTGTGTGTGTGTGTGTGTATGTCATGTCACATATATGACACACACACACACACACGACAAATGTGTATGTTGTTCCATCCATTTAGGTTGAAATCGGTCTTGATGTTGAGAGGGCACGCAGTGACGCAAAATAAAATGTAAGGAAAAAAATGTAAGGAGTAGAAAGAAAGACAGGCATTTGTGTTAAAATGTAGGGAGTACAGGTAAAAAAATAAACATTCAAGTAAAGTAAAGATACCTGAAAACTCTGCTGAAGTACGCTAATGAGGTATTTGTACTTTTTTACTTCCCACCTCTGTTCATAGGTCTAGTATCTGCACTGTGTTTCTTAATATTTTAGCAGCTAAGTAAAAAGCGAAGAAACTGCTGGCAGTGGCAGGTCAAAAATGAAGTGATGCTCCACTTAATGTTCCTGTCAGAGCAGACATAATGTATGGCGGATGAGTTAACTCTGTATCAATAGGAAGGGGCAGAGAAAAATAGTATGAAGCATAAAGCTGGAAGGAGTTTTCTCTCTATCTCTCAGTTATCTGGATCCACTTGTCCACAGTCAGAGCCTCTCAGAAGATTTGCTGCTGGTTGGGGAATTCGTGGCTGAGAGATGCGTCAGGGGTTGTCATATAAAATGTGAGTGCTTTCCCCTGAGTAATTTAATCACAGACATTTATGGAGGCATCAGGCAGCACACTGAGAGACAGGGTAAAGGATTGTAATTGGCATTCTTTCATTCAAAGTAATATATGGAATATGTGGTATAATTACAGGCCGGGTAATGGTCTGTGGACGACTGAGATGCTAACACGCAGTGATTGGTTTAATGTGTGTTCATCAGGGGAATTTTGCACCATATTGACTCGAGACTTGTCTTTGGTGGTATTTCGTTTATCACGTGGCTTTTATAACCTCCCACCTGCTTATTCAGATTGTCTATGAAGAGGGGATGATTAAAAACTTTGTCTTCTCGATAAATGAAACTTAGCAGAAATGGTCTATTATGTACCAATTGACTAATCTGTGTGGGTGGCAGCTAAGGTCAACTGTACCATCATTAAAAACCTCTTGAATTGTCTGCATACGATGTTATGCAACTGTGTTTTGAATAGAAATGACTTAGGCTTGTTAGTACTTTCATTTCACCGTGTTCAGTGCAATTTGAGTTGTTCTTTATTAGGGGTTTTGACATTTACAAACTGTCATTTAATTTGGATAGATCTTAAATATAAAAATCAGAATCGTTTCAATATCAGCAAAATACACATATATATCATGCAAATATTTGTGCATTTTCAAATTGGTACAGCTACACTTGTACATAAGCAAAGATATGATTAAAATGGTGAGGGGGCAAGGGGTTTTATTGCAGGCTTGGAGTTAGATATTACTTCCTGTTTCAAGAAAGTCAAACCAAAATGGCAGACCTCCTGTTGGGTTTAGGGTATGGCTCCAGGAGGCTTTTTTGTGCATCTGGAACTGATACACGTACATACCAAATGCGGTACGTCTAGGTCAAGCCCACAGACTGTATATAAAAGATGGACAAACCCTCCATGACGTCACCCGTGGGTTTTCCGAAGACCTGTTTTGAAGCTCATTTGTGGAGGCCATGGAAGTCGCCACGTTGGTTCTGCCTACTCCCGGCTAATCCAAAAATGGAGTAAAGAGGTGGAGCGTGAGTGGGGCTGAGGTGGGGTGAATGAAACCTGTTGCTGAAACACACCACACTACTTCTTAATAAATGGTAACACAAACAGATTTTGGTAACAGTAAAGCCAAAGCATTGAAATGTAACCTGTCAATCCAAGAGGCCACTCCCTTAATTATAACATAACTTTAAGCCTTAATATAATCTAAACAGGTGAGTTATATAAAAATTCACCCCTGTACAGTTGTCACAGAGGGAAATGAACTATAGAGACCAAAACCGTTACTGTACCAGGCTGTAAACCTGTTTATTTCAGCTGTAAAGTTGAAAGTCATTTTAACATGAGGGTCTATGGAGATTGACTCTGTTTTAGAGTCACCCCTCCAGTGGACACTGAGTTTACTGCAGTTTTAGACACTTCCACATTGGCTTCATTTTTCAGGCCTGGAGGTGTCCGCCTGGTCAAACCTCACGTGAGGGCTTCATTTTTGAAATTCTCTAGGGGGCACTATTGAGCCATAGACCCATAAAATAAAAACATTTTGGCCACTTCTGATGCATGTGCAAAGTTTTGTGAGTTTTAGAGCAATTCATTTGGCAAAAAAAAAAAATCTTTCAAGACGGTCTTCACACATACTAAATAATATAAATAAATCTCTATATACTAAATATAATATGATATTTTTATGGACTTGTTACTGGTTGTATTGAAATCCAGGGACAGAACCTGTTTGTTTACTTCATTGTTGTACTTGTTAAGCTTATTATACAATCAATTATACAGTATGTTAGTGTTTTTTTCTATCTATGTGGGGTATTCCCCAAACTGTCCTTGTTCCTGACAAATCATACATCAAACACAAACTACACTAGCAGCGACACAGAAATCATTCTTTTACTGGAAACCAGACAGTTCCTGGATAGCTTGGGAGTTGTCTTGCTGCATGCTACATGTTTGGGCCTTTCCATTTACATCAGCCGACTCATTTTTTCTGTTTCTCAGCTAAACCAATAGGTGAATCTGCTGTTTCACACAGCCTCTGTGCTGCATATGGGTAAGTGAGTGGGTGGGTGTGGGTGTGGGTGTGCCAGTACAATCATAGTCTTAACCATGAGGTTCACATTATATTGTATGTAACATAGTAATAGAAAGCTTAAAATGACAGAGTAGTGTTTTATAGGCATTTTTCTCCATATGGACCTTTATAAGAAGACTTTACTAGTGTCATGTGACCTCGTTTAGATGAGCTCCAGACTCAATGCGTTCTGCTGAACAATTAGCGGTGTAATGTAACCTGATGACGGCGCCACCCAAACGTTCAAAACATTAGGTCTAGTCACACTTTCCATCACCTTGTTCATCGTAAAACATAACTGAAATGAGATCCAGGTTCAGAGACGAGTGTGTAGGGTGTGTGTCTGAGTAAGAGAGAGGCTGATAGAGAGACCTAGTGAGAGAGGCAGAGAGAGAGAGAGAGAGAGAGAGAGAGAGAGAGAGAGAGAGAGAGAGGAATAGAAGAGGACAGCGTTCCACAATCCTCAGATAAACTCAATGTGACAAGATGGTTACTTTCTCCCTCTGCTGTGACAGTTAATTCTGGACTAGGAAAAATGTCAAAAATGTTTAGCTGCGCTTGAGCGGAGTTAATTACAGAGCCCAAGGCAACTCAGACTCAGGCTGCTAATGGCCTTGACTTACAGATAAAGCTCCATTTACGAAGATGTTTTTTTTTTTTTTTTGGCTACTGATCTAATTTACTTAAAATCAAATATTTTGGCAGCAGCAATTACAGTACATTGTCACTGTTTGGTTTATAATTTAGATAACATAGCAGTCTGATTACGAAGCAATCATTTTGTTTCACCTGTCGTTAACTCGATTAGTCTTAGTTACAGTTGTTATCATTCTTAAGTCTTGTTCCAGATTGAAGTATCAATGACAACTGGACAAATTAGTAGGATATTTGCCGTATAAAAGTCTGAGGATATAGTTTAAAGCTAAAGTGTAATGAATTCGCTGATCCTCTAACCCCTTTATCGCCCCCAGCATCAAGTAAATACATTTGACATCTGTGTGAAGATTGGTGCTAAATTTCGCACTTGGAAAGGGATGTAGCCTATTGATTTTGGTGGCCAGCTGACATTTCCTGCAGTGTCAGCAGGTTAATGTTTTTGGTTTTGAGTGAAACATATTGACATGTATATATACAATACTTGTCTGTTAAATTTGCCTGCTGTTCAAGGTCGCTAAAGGATAAATTCTAATGACTTCTCCTAATGCCATCATCAGAGCAAACTTCTGCGGTTTATCGACACATACAGTACCAGAGAAACTTATTCCCATCAGCTCATGGTCAGGAGTGATTTGCATTTTGAGCTGTTTAGTTAATGTCAGCATGCTCTATTGAGAAAAGACAACACTTGCAAAGTATATTCGTGCAAGTCCGGCCTCAAAAGCCTCCTACAACTGCATCGTTGAATTGTTTTAACTCACTTAATGTGAAATGTGTGCGCAGTTCTTTTGTTGCTCTTGCATTGCACAAAAAGCGTGACTGTATACGTGCAGAAATATCCTAAACACTAGTTTGACATTCATGCTCCAAACTGTCACCACCTGACATTTAGACCTTCTGACCACCTTTAAAACAGTCGCTCTCTTGCTCTCTCTCATTTCTTTGTGTGTGTGTGTGTGTGTCTTTCTCTGTTTGCCTCCTTCCTTCCTTTGAGGTCAGCGAACCACAGTGTTAGTGTTTTCAAGCCGCTCTTACATGTCTTTGTGGTTGCATCACTTCCTCCTCGCAGGTCCCTTTCGGTGCTGCTGCACTGACACGTGAAAGTCTACGAAACAGCAATCGAGACATCAGACCGGAGCCAAGTGAACCCAGTCCCAGAGATCGGGACCCAGAGATGGCCCGTGAAATGAGCTGGAGTCGGAAAAAAAAAACAAAAAACCAGGAGGATATTCCATGCTCCGCTACCAATTTCACTATCATAATCAACCTCAGCTTGTAGAATAATATAGGCCCAACTATTTTTGCTGACACTTTAACTGTGCATAGATTTTTGCGGTGCAGAAGATAAGAGCGATGATAAGGAATATGTGGGGGTTGGACTGCACATTGTGAAAAAGAAAAGCGCTGATTTTGCTTATTTTGATCTGAACTGCTCCTGTTTAAATTTGTTAATTGGTTCATAAGTTTGATGCTGGAGTTTGTTTAATTTATGGTAATATATTCATAAGTGCTTACAGTTAAAGATAGAATGTGACAAAACAAATGCATCGCCCTTATAACCATCGTCAGTGACTTACTTAAATCTAGCCAGACACACTTCATTAATAAGGAAAAAGGCCATATTAACCCCAGTGTTCGCAACCAAAATCAAACAGAACAACACTTAAAGCAATGACTACAGGCCTGGTCAGTGACCTTCACTGTCAGTCTGAGAGCTGAGCCAACACTGGAAGAATGTATGGCACTTCTTACAGTCTGTACAGGTTTTTTTAATGTCCTGAGAACAAATATTTTAAAGAAACACGGTTGCATTGTACAGATACATCCTTGTCAAAAAGATAAACGTGTGACGCGTACGTCTGAGCTTACAATTTCTCATGTTTCATATTATTATTATTATTATTATACTCATGAGCTGTTTTCCTATAATTATTGTAAGCCACACAACTGAGAAGTATGAAAAACAAACTGACACTAACATCATCAAGGCAAGATGTAGCCGTCTGGTCCAAACGCCTCTGGAGACTATAGTGAGAGTGCAGGTGGATTTATTTGTTATTGTGTATATAGTTTAAAAATAATGATTCAAATCTTTTTAAAAATCATCAGTCATTTAGTTTCTGATTTCTTATGTGCTTGCTTCGAGAAATGTGCTCACTATTTAGTGTCGTTTTTTTTGTAAGATATGATTGTTGTTTGATGTTTTTATGGAGATACACTGAACATACTGCATAAACCCGAACCATTATTTTGAAAAAACATGACTAATTGGATTCACATATGAGTTGGAGTCATTTGTCAGTGTTTACAAACACTACCGATATGACTCTTTAACAATTTTAAAAAACATCTTGCTAGTTTTAGTGGCTGTGTTACTTCCTGTACCTGTATTGGTTTGCATTTGCATTGCAGACTGTGCCTCGAAAAGCATCTTACTTTTCTTTTCTGCAGGGTAGTGGATGAAACATACTGTGTTTATTTTCCTAAACTGGCCTTAAAACATTCTGCATGTACCATATATAAACAATAATAGCATTTTTATAGTCTCGAAATATTCATCCTGTGAAGGTAAATATAGATTAGACTGTGTTTCAAGACTTGAATTAATGAATTAATTTAACAAGATGAAAGGCCTCTGTAATAGCTGATTTCCTATTAATATCAGTCCAAATTTATCTACTGGAAATTTTTGAAAATATCTCAGTATCGATTTGAAACAAAGAGTCACTAGTATGCACAGAGACAATCACGATCAATATACTGTATGTGTACTACAGACTACAGCTGGAGAGACCTTTGAAAATCTGTCTACAAGAGAATACGCTGCTGCCTCGTTGTGTCTGTTAGAGAAAGGCCTCCTTACTGTAAATCTCCGAGACAGAACAGATCTCTCAGACAGCCAAAGTTATCTTCATTCACTTCCAATGTACTTCTGCCTTTGGTATGAATATGGCTGTCAGTCCCACAAAGACCATCACAATAGAACACACTCATTAGTATTGTGTTGCACTATGCTTCAGCATCAAGCGTCTACCACCCTTGACTAATTTTCTGTTTGTATCGAGAAACAAAAGCCCCCCAAATCCCCCTGTGGGCTTCAGAGTGGCTTTACTGCACATCAAACGATGCTAATTACCTTTTGCATGATTAATTGGTCCAATTAGAATTAGTAGAGGAAGAAAATGATTCTTGGCAAGGTGCGAAACATTAATTCGACATAAAAAAAAAAAAAAAAAACGTTTATTCGTGTTCAAATTTAATCTTACAGAACACAATGGGATTAAGAGGGAAAAGACAGTTAATATGTGGTACGTTCAATCACTCCCGGCTGCAGATGGAATAATGAGTGTCACCGCTTACATTGTGCACCATCACACAGACACACACACACACACACACACACATATACACAAACTCATTCCCCTACCACAGTTACTGTACTGTTAGAAAACACCCATCTTCATCCATCATACAAAGTGGCAGTTGTAACACAAACATTGCAGCTCTGATTGATGAGTCAAGACCATACAAACGACTTATACACAGTAATCCAGTACAAGATTTATGGCCTGAAGGTGATGCATTACAAATTTGCAATAAGAACATCAACAACAATAGCAGCAACAGCACCAGTAGCTAATGGTGATTTAGCTATGGTCGCATTTCTGATGCTACGCCACGGCATCTGTAATAACAACCTTGCATTACAGTAGTTTACATACTGCTGCATGGGAAATGACAGCCGCAGGGTAGTTGTTTATGACAGCGAAAAATACAAGCAGGTACACTATAGGCAGTATGGAACATGTGGGTGTTTTCTCACATTTTGCACATTCATGCAATAAAAAAAAACACACAGGGAGTTGCTTCGCACTGAACAAAACCTTGGCCTATAAAATAAAGTCTGCTCACAATATGGTGTAATCCTCTTTCTCTCTCTCTCTCTCTCACTCAAGCTTAAATGGATTCAACTAAGAGCTACTTAGCAGTTAGACCTAATGTAACTTATTTTGCTCTGTTGCAGGGGGAATACCCAAACAAGTCATTAAAAAAAAACCCTGAGAGTTAGACTTGAAATATGAAACTTTGAAATCACACTTCAGTGTCTCTCAAAACCATAAACACAATCTAACAAGAACAATATTTACAGGGTTTGCAGGTTTATGACAATAGGCAGGATTTTGCTGTGGTTTTGTCACTCGTCACTGCATCACAGATATACAAACTTTTCCCACATTGATAGGATCACAGTTATATACATGCATATGTGTTTGAGATGTCTGAGAAGGGAATTTCTGCATTCTTGCACAACAAACAATAGCCACTTTCCATATAGAGTACGTGTTTGTGTGACAACAGGACCAGAAAACATTTACATTTTTTGTTATTATTTTTATTTAACCTTTATTTGACCAGGAAGGGCTTGTTGAGATTAAAAATCTCTTTTTCAAGAGTGTCCTGACCAAGCAAGACCAGCCGCACAGTTGACAGGGTTAGACAATGTTATAGTTGAACATCGTCGTATAAATTACATGAAAAACAGATAAATTACAGAATCATGAAACAGCAAATAATCAGCAAATAATCACTATACAACCGAGATCAGGCAAAACAGCCAGAAGTTTCTGTCTCCAAGTCATTTAAAATCCCTTGTCCAATGAGATCAGCTCTTTAAGTTTCAGGTCATTTTGCAGTCCACTGTATAAGATTTAACTGATTTTAGGAAGATCTACCTGCAGAAATGGAACACAATATTCATACTCCTGCTTTCATTAGTGTAATCATGTAAAAGTGAGAATCGTTGTGTGTTACTTTAGAATGAGCTGACGAGCAGGTCGCCATTCATGGAGCCGCTGCACTAGCATGTTTCTACAGTAGCTCAGAACTGACTTCCTCTTCCTTCTTCTTTTTTCCTCTTTATAGCAGGTGGCATTCAACATTAAGGTATTTCACCTACAATGTTTGACTTTAGAACAGATTTATTTTCCCCTTAACTAAAAAGCCCACAATGGACAAAACAAACTCTGACTCCAGTAAGGGAATTAGCATTTTTTGCCGCCACCATTGCTAAGTGTGTGTGTGTGTGTGTATGTGGGTGGGTGGGATGGGTATTCAGTTGGTTGCAATCTGTAACTTCACCTCTATCTGTCACCAATTATCACCTTTAAGGCCATGCCAGCAGCTTTGAGAAGCTGCAAAGCGCTAGCGGAATGCTAACATCAGCATGCTAACATCAGCATGCTAACATCAGCATGCTAACATGCTCACAGTGACAATAAATGTACATTTTGCTAATAAGAACTAAACCAAAATCCAACCTCTGAATGATGAGAATTCAATTAGTTTCACAAGTATATGGCAAACTAAATATTTAATCCAATTTCGACCAGATGAAAAGCAAGAACCGGTGTTGAAACATTGCATTCATGGTAGATAGAACAGCTATATTATAATTACACACACAGTTTCTTTATTTGACAAAATGTTATTTAGTCTTCTGTGAGTGTGAATTAACAAAAACACTGCAAATGAGAACAGGTTTTCTTCTGTATATACTCCAGTGAGTTCAGTAATCCTTCATATCGGACAAAAATTCTTTAGCAATCCTGGTTTTGAATCAACACGAGGGATGCAACAAGGCAGGAGCGGCTCTGAACGGTCAAATGTTATTCTGAACAAAGAAGCTACAATTTCACAGCAAATCTGTTTTAAAATCTAATTTCTTTCTCTGTTATATGTGACTTATATGAAAATCTTTACAGGAGAAGTGATATAGAGGAGCAATAATGTCCAGCACTAATTTAATACCTTATTACCATAAGCCTGGTGCAATGCATGCATAATAAATTGTTGTATCTTTTACAGGGCTCAGGCATATGGTTGGGAGACCGGATTCTCTTCAAACTGCACCAAATTTGCATGATAGGATGTGAGAGTTGGATGGATTTGGGGATTATATGAAACACAGCTTCCATTTCCAGTTCATTGTACTAAGGAGAGGTATCACATTTACACAGATGGCAAGGAATTTGGAAATGCACAGCTTCTGTGAATCATAAAATGTGCACAGGAGGGAAAAATCACTTCAAAGACACAATCTATACTGTGTTTTGTTTTTTTTTTCCTAAAAGAAAATGTGTTTTTTAGCATTCAGTATTTTTTTTAATGGGCTGCAGCCTTCCGCAGCTCTGATGGAGCTGATTAATGTTGTTAGCAGTCTTGTGTTTCATGGGACGTTGCAGAGACCCTGCCAGGACAATCATGAAGTCTATTATGCTGCTTAGATCATTCTAGAGGTCAGTGCAGGGAACACATTACTTCATGGTTGACTGGCATTTTCCTGACTGTCCACATTCATCTAACTGTGTTCTGAAAATACAGTCTTATCATATTAGAATGAATTGAATTGAATAATAAACAAATCCTTGACTCTTTGGTTTAAATTGAGTTAATTTTATATGTTTCATGACTCTGTTGTGCATCATGCTGCTCTTTAGTTAGTTTGCATTTTACGTTGCTTTCATTTGTCAGTAAAGCAACAAACATTTCCCAGGCTCAATAATGCATGCTTTCAATGACAATTTTATTCTAATGCTGCGAGAAATATTTTTATCACAGGAAAAACTTGACTACATTAACTGGCAGAACATTCAGAATGATTTTATCATCGGATTTGAAGAGCATGATCTTTGCTTTGCCCCAGATTTCAGTTTCATGTAAAAAAGACTCCCACGAATATGAAACATAACCTCTCTCCCTCCCGCTGTCAGTTTGAATCTGGTTGCTCCTGATGTCTGACTCAGTATTCGACCACAAATACCAGTGGCCAGGTAACATTTATTTGTAGTGACGTCAGGGACAGAAGAGTAGCCGATGTTAATCAGCAGCGTTTTCTCCAGGTGACACTAACATGTCTGGTTTCGCTGTAAAAGGTCAGCAGTGGGACTAGCTGTGGTTCAGTTTGGTGTTTTGTTTTCCATCAGTATCCAACTGTTGTCTCCTACTGCATAGTGTTCACTGTGTAGGCAATGGCACGTCAAGGGTGCTTGTGCTTTATTGTAGCCGCGGTGAAAGACTTAAAACCAAATGTATCTCGGGTGTTTATTTTGCAACGGGGATTTTTCATAACACGAATACGACAAACGAATAGATAATCGACACATAATGACAAATTATTTGGCGCATTAATACTGTAGATGAACGTGCATTATTAACACAACTCTCACTTTAAATTCATTTAATTAACTCTTGAACCTTTTTGTATACATAGTTTAATATTTGCAAAAATATCGCATTGCGTTAAAAAATTTAATTAATATGGAGTTTCAGGAAAAATATTCTACTTGCTAATTATTCATTTAGATTTTCTTTAATCAGTCTTAACATACATGCATTTAATCCTTCACAAAAGTAAAAAAAAACTGTGTTGGGGATGACTATATAATAAGTCAATACCTTGAAACCATCTGACCATGCAAATCATCAAAGTTGAAAATAATAAAATGAATCATAATCAAAATACCTCTGCAGATACATTTTCCATGTGCTGCCATCACCTCACACACTTCTATCTATTGTCTAATATCTATTGTTAGTCATGCATTTTTTAACTATTACAAGTTCCAGCATGTGTTGTTCTATAGAACTGTGTGAGCTGAATTCAGAAATTATTATTATTATTATTGCAGTTGCATTTTGCTATACTACATGTGTTATATTTGCCAAATGCAGTATGGTATTTTCTTTTTACATCTGTCTCATATTACTGTTGCCAAAGGCCATGTGGACCTACACATGGATGTGTGCACAACTACTAAGCAGCCATGCATTACTGTAAATTATACACAGCACACTTAAATATTCAAAATCAATTTTGAAATTCACACGTTTTCTCCTGCTTTTGTCTTTGACACTGAGCTGAGTTGGGCTCTTTCTTTGCCGGTGTCAGTCTGTTTCACGGTTTATAATTGTACACTTCAAGGCCAATCTACAGCACAAAGCCCTCTAAAATTAGCTTGCCTATGAGTCATCTTTGAAACCATCCTATAAAGGTTACATGATTCTCAACAGCAGTAACTGCAATCAAGGCCTGTTGACTGTGATGGAGGACTTGAACCACAGAGACCCAAGTGCTGTCATGTGCTTTCATATGCTTTCAGTCAAAACCTCATCAGGTTATGTGAATGGACTGGGAAGATTCAGACACTTTCAAAGAAATCTTGTTGGTTCATAATGAAGGCTTGTATGTCAGTGAACTGTTATATCCATCACCTGCTGTTATTATGGTGAATACGATCACCGTTTAGGGGTCACTCTGTACAAACGCCTGTATTATGTATTAGTTTAGCTGACACTTTAGGATGAGCGTGCCCAAAAATAAATCATTATATGGACAATAATGAATTCCTCCTGTGATTAGAAATGTTTGCAATCACAGGAGAAACCAGAAAGGCACAGACTGTGGAATGCAAACCTCTGCCCCGGCCCAGGCCACTCTTTTTCTCACACTCCATTATTAAACCACACAAGTTACGGCCCGTGTTTTCCTCCCCTTTGTCAGTTGGTGCCACTGGTTAGATACTGTAACTGACTATTGCCATGGTAACGAAAGTCGTTGTGCCAGTTGGTGCCAGTTCTTCTAAACCATAGACTGTATAGAAAGATGGACGCCACGACACTGTTTCCTCCTGCTTTGTAAAAACGAAGCCAAAATGTGGCGGTCACAGGAGCTGCCATGTTGCTTGTGTGATGTGGTTTGGAGCCAGAGTCTGAGACGCGGGGATGTCACGTCTGCCCACCCACTGCACGGTTTTTGCAGCAACCTGTCGGGCAGATTCTGTTCTGTTCTGTAATGATTAATCATAGCTGCCAATCACCATAATAACATCAACTAATTTATTTAAATTATATTATACTTATACTTACAACGGATCAGACAGATGACGATTTCAACACAAATCAGTCGCACGAAATGCACCAAAAATGTCCAAAATCACCTTTAGGAAAAATGTATTGGATGTTTACTTTGAGTTTTGAGGTTGGCTGAAGTCCCATTAAATAACATGGAGGGCTATACTACTACAGTGCAGTCAGCCACCAGGGGGAGATTGAGATGTTTTGGCTTCACTTTTGAAGGGCTATCACAGTGTCCATCTTTATACACAGTGTATGTCCTAAATGGATATTTTACTCCAAGGTTTTAAATAAAAACTCTGTCCAAATGACCTTTGTCAAAAACGAGAACACGAGAACACAAAAACACAACGTAGCTTTTCTAAATCTCAGTTTTAGTGACGCTTGTGTGTGTGTATGGGAGTCCCAAACATAGAGAGAAATGTCTGTTTTGTTAAATATCTAAATTTAACTAGTACAAAGTTCTAAGTTAGCCTGTGGGCTCTGCAGTATTAAAAAAAGAAAGTGAGAACCTGCTTTAAACTTTAAGGGGTTCATCCTTGGCCCATGCTCTACCCTTCCACCAAGTTTTAATGAAAATATTTTTTTGCGCTTCCCTGCTGACAGATAGATGGACGGACGGACAAATGTGAGTGATCGCAGAACGTCCATGGCAGAGGTAATTAGACTAGAGACTCGACAGAAATCCTGTTCCTATTTGATTGACGATGATGTTTGTTGAATTTAATAAGTGAGTTTGAATGACTCATAAAAACCCCAGTCCCAACGTTATTATTTTTTGGTGATATTTGTAATCTGAAGGCAGAGCCAGAGATTGTGTAACTTCTGTAACCATCTGTTCAGTAATTCTTGGTAGAGGAATTCATCATTTGTGTGTCTGCCTGTGTTTCACTATAATTATAGGGTTAGTGTCATGGTGAATCATGAGATGATTTTAGATTGAAAATATCTCTCACCATCACCATGTTTTCCTTTTTTTAAAATTTTACTAGACATTGTATTAGAGCTTTCTGTATGCCTGCATAGTATGTTTGCTTAGCACTGACCAGCGAAACAGCTCCTACTGAGTTTAGATTCTGGTTTCAACCAAAAATATGATGAAAAAACGACAAAATATCTCCCCTTGTAACGGCATCAGACAGCATAAACACGGAGCACCCTACATTAAAATGGGCAGGATTTACTCTGCCTATACAG
>JAPQRN010000021.1:5936068-5949615 GCA_037367275.1 Coranthus polyacanthus
CCCTTGTAACGGCATCAGACAGCATAAACACGGAGCACCCTACATTAAAATGGGCAGGATTTACTCTGCCTATACAGGCCTACATTTTTACTGCACTAAAATTTTCATTATACTTGTTGTTTACGGTTACACATCATTTAACACCTTTCTGACAGTACTGTAACACCTTTCAAGCTCCTGCAACTATTGACGCACTGGTGTTCACTGACAATACCTGTGGTTTTTATTTGTGCATCTTGGGTTTTATTTTATTGTTGCTAAAAATGATGTTCTTGCAGCAGAGGGAAGTAGAAAAAAACAGACTCTGACTGCATGAAGGTAATTCAAATGTATTATTCATCTCTGCCTCTTCCATTTATACTTACAGTTCGCTAGAGTTGTACAGTATGTACAGCGAAATGTGAAAAAGCCCGTGTACACACTGGGCAAGAGGCTGGTTGCTGAACTATTTTTGGTGTTTTGTGTTTTGCATCTTCATCCCCATGTTAACAGCTACGATGATAATTATGCTTTATGTTTTATAGGTTTTATTTAACATACAAACGGATGGGAAACACTTCAGTAATACATTACTGACACTAAAGACGACACGGACCCGTCAGAATCCTTATTTATATGTTAGATACTGTAGTGTATAAAGGGCTGCCATTATGTTTCTTGCTGCTGTGCGGTGGATGTCTTCTCTGCTTGAGCATAATGTGATGTAAATGAATCTTTATACTTATGAAACAGCAGCAAAACATGTCCACTTGTGTTTGCAGATTTGCAGAGGAAAAAGGTTTAAATGTTGCCCCATGTCTCAGGTCTCTGAGCATGTCAAGGAGGAAGTCATTTTTTTTCTGTGGCACCATTGCTTTCAGATGTGGTCAAACGGCATGGTCTCCTGATGCAACAAAAAAAAAAGAAAAAAGAAAAAAAAAAGAACACACATTTTCTGAAAATGAAGTGTTTCAAGAGAAATGAGTTGTAGAGGGAGAGTACCTTCACGGAGACAAGTAATATAAACTCACCAAGAGAAAGCAGTGTGGGAGACGAGAGCCAGTTTCATAAAGTTTGAAGTTTTCCATCAGCAGAGACCACCAAATGCAGAGATGACAAACGACCAGTCAGATAGTATGCACGTATACCACACAGTTCTCAAAGCAAACTATTACTTAGGAAAATATCATTATGTCCAAAACTCTGCTCAACTCACAGTAAAATGTTTCACGGATTTAATTAGAAAACATGAGTAAAATTAAGACTCCAACTCATCACATTTTGTCGTAAGCTTGAAATGTTGAAAAACACAAACACACGTTTTGTGCTTAGCCTTCAGAATCATACGTTGTTTAAACTGTCGCCTTGGTGAGCAGCATGATCAACAGAACACCAGGTATTTTCGAGCCTTAAAGAGCAGCCTCTTAAGTAATAATGAGAGTGAGAAATGCAGTGCATTTAAGTGAAAATCCTGATTAATTATGTATGATTAGAGGACTCTTAAAAGCTTTGGGGAGAGAAAAAGGGGGAAACTACATAAACAGAACATGAAGTCTAGAATGGCTGGATAGATCCCAGACGTGAAATTGTAAATGAACCTTAAGTGTACAGGTGACTGCGGAATGATGGGAGATATTATTTCTGCATGGCTCAACACTGGCTGACTGTGTACAGGTCATGTCACACTTTGTGCTAAGCCATTGTCCATTGTACTTTGTCTAATATCAGCGCTGTGCTTCATATCTGTAATTACAAATCACATACAAATCAACTTGGTGAATAATTTCTTCAATTAGCCATTTTTACTTTAAGGTGGTAACATACAGAAATTCTGCAATCGTCCTTTAATTCACTGAAATTCATATTTTATTTGCTTTCTGTTTATATTTAACCAGTTTAAGTGGCACAGTGTAAGCGCGAGGAATGATAACGCTGTTTACACGGTGTATTCTTGGAGGCTACATGTATGTTTTATCAAGGAATAAGTCACCGAGCAGAGGTCATTTGGAAATATCATTTCAGCTGGAAATACATTCAGACATGCAGGTCATGCTATCTACTCCTGATAACTTCAACAGACCTGTCTTGTTCTCTTCCTCGACTCCAATTCTTCTTTTCTCTTTCTCACTCTTCCTCTCTGTCAGTGGCATCATGCATGTTTTCACCTCTAAAGTGATTGTACCTGATTTATATGACAGGCCTTTAACCCTGCGTGTGCTTGTCCATCAGCATCAGGCAGAAAACACCCAAGGGCATGTGAGAGCAGGACCAAATCTGGCTCTGTGTCATTCAGTGGCTCTAACCTCCAACTAGAATGCACTCCAACAAATCACATTTATTCCTGCTCAGTTAGGAGAAGTGAGTCAGTCACACAAGGTGAGAAGTACGGTGGGTCGCATGTATCCAAAAATATACCTCCACCTTTTCTAACGTCACTTATTTTTTGGCACACTTTATATTTCTCTGCATATATAAATCAGACAAATATATAATGATTGCCAGTTTTTGGGGACAAAGCCATATACTATTTGCATCCGACTTTGCAACCGTTGAATATGCCTAATATAAATATGGGTTGCCTTTTAATTTGCAGGAAAATATGAGCTTGTACACTTTGCTGCAAGAAAACAAAAAAAAAAATAGATATAAAATAATGTTTAAAAAAATGAGAAATTAAAGGAATCAGACAAAACTGAGCATTATCTCTGCCTGCAGTTGGTAGACGAGCACATAAGTCAATGGATTCATGGTGTAACAGCTCCTCTTAGTGGCTATAAATAGTATTACAGACTAAAACCAGTGGAGAAATGAGCCGATGGAGATCCTTGACTGATGTTTTTCCACATTTATGGCTTCCATGATGAATGTCATCAAATATTCAAAGACCTAAACCCTACATCTATCAAGCTCACCTCCGAGGCAAGGTAAATATAGCTTTCAAATAAAACCGAGTGTGTCTTTAATCATTCTAGAGCTTCAGTATAATGTATTTAATGTCTATTGTCCAAATAATAATAATGAATGAACGAATTAATAATGTTTTACATATTGTATCGTGTATATTTGCATTGGATATTTATGTAATATTTATACTGTACATATTAAAATGTTCTGTAGTTATATTTAAGTCAAGTATTTGCAGTATTACTAGGTCTCGTTTTCATGAATTTGTAACAGAAGCTCGCACTGTAATAACAGCAATGTTGCATATATATAGGCTACATAATACCATATCATTGAGCATACAGTATACAATGAATATCTTATTGCTGGTAGACTATAGCTGGTTTTTTTTTATTATTTAAGCATCATAATCGCATAAGGTGACACAAGTATATATTTTGGTTTTAAATTTAAACAAACTCAAAGTAACTGCTAACAGTAGCTGTAACGTAAAATATGTAAAATGCACAATAGGCTATCACGTAGCTAGGCTACTTGAAGTAGGCTCTGCCTGAACTACACATAAAATTCACTGTTATTTGTTCCACTGAGTTATTTGTTTGCCTTAATATGTGGTTTAGACGAGGAATTAACAAAAGTATATCCTGCTCGTGAGAACATTTACTTTCCGTAGCCTCCGGAAATCGATTTTTTTTTTAGCGAGAATTTCAAAATAGTTGTCCGCTTACTTCGCGGTCACGTGACTCCTCTGTTTACAGACATCCGGAGAAACATGGAGGACTCCACTGGCAGTAATCCTCAATCTCTTGGATTTACAGAGAAATTAAAGTCTTGGCTCTCTTGGTCATGGACTTACGTGTGCTTCATTTGGTTCGGGATGGTGCTGATCATGATATATGTCCTGTGGAGCCCGCTGAAACTGCAGGAAACTCTTACCTCAGGTGAATTAAAGCGACTGCTAGCTAGCTATTGTTAGCATTCGGATATCTGGCTTTAGCTGGCAGCAAGCGGGAGCTTTTGGTTTGACAGTTCGCTGTGTGAGTGAGTCAGTCACAAATAAAAGCCCTTTTGTGGTCGCAATTAAGTCGAGTGTTAAAGTTTATATGACTAGGTCCTAGTTTCATGACTTTGTAACAGAAGCATGTACTGTATGGGGTCAAAATTGTGTTAACAACTTTCCTACTGGTCATGATATGATCGAGATACGGAACGTCACCTGCTGTAGAAACCAGTTAGACATCACAGCCGTTGTCAACCATGTTGTTCCTGCACGATAACAGATAGACGACACATGCCAGTGTTACTGATGAAATTCGTGTTTAATTTGCGTTTAACTTTTCGTGGAGATTTCACCGCGGGACTAACTCACCGTTTCTTTTTCTATTTTTTTTTGTCTTTCAGCCTCAGTGTTTCTGAACACACTGACCCCAAAATTCTATGTGGCCCTCACAGGAACGTCTTCTCTCATCTCTGGACTCATCCTTGTGAGTTATCTAATAGCCATTGCACTCAGTGAATTTCGGTCATTTGTGACTGTTATTGTTGCAATAAGCTGATGTGGTAGCACTGTCTTCTTTTTTTCTTTTTTTTTTTTTTACCAATTAGAAATCTGACTTTGCTTACGTAGAAAGCAGGCTTTAAACTCTCTTACAGGGTGCCAAAGGGTTTACACACGGATCTCTTTTTCTTCAACGTCACCAACAAACGTTGCTGTCTATCTTAACTGTGCAGATGATCACAGTGACTTTGATCTGTTCTCCCAGATTTTGCTTAAAGTAACAGTAAAACCGGTTACCATATGGTTCGCCTTGATAGAATTTTCTAAAGTCGTATAATAGAACTCGTAAAATACCCTGTTTGTAGGTATGATCAGGATGGTAGCACCTCCACCTCGTTCTGAGCCAAGAAAAAACCTGATTATTATAATTGCTGTAATTTCTGAATTTCTACAATGTGCATGGTGGCAAAAAACACGAGGCTTCTTATTTTCAGGTGATAATACACTAAACATAATTATATATGTTGTATTCCATTTCTGCAGTTAGATCCCCCTAAATATTGCACACTGAACCTTTAAACTCATACTTTAAACATTTTACCTATTTGTTTACAAGACTATCTGTGTTTAGGCTAGTAAGAGTTTTTTTCAAGACATTCACATGTAATGTAGAAGATGGACACGTCATAAAAAAGTATGGACGTACCCTACATATTTTAAACTTCCCAGTTGTTATAGCCATGGAGTCTGTGGCTTGTGGCCGTCTGTGCAAAGACTAAATTGCTTACTAAAAGGGATCATAAGAAAAAAAAAAAATTCTGAACCAGGGGTCTAGCAATATAGCAACATTTTTTTGTTGTCTTAATATATACTGCTTGTCAACCATTATTTTCAAAAATCCTTCTTGCTACAGATATTTGAGTGGTGGTATTTTCGTAAATACGGGACCTCGTTCATTGAACAAGTGTCAGTGAGCCACCTGCGTCCTCTGCTGGGAGGAGTGGAGAACAGCTCCACGACTGGTCTGTTCTCATCAGTTAATGGAGAAGCAGAGCCTAGACCCAGTGTTTCAGGTAATTATTTGCAAGCTACAGTATAATAATAATACTACTGACTATACCATGACTAATAATGCCTGTGTTCCTTTTGGTAGAGTGTAAGGTCTGGAGGAACCCTTTGAATCTATTCAGAGGAGCTGAATACAACAGGTACTGTATGTGTGGGTGTCAGGTGATTGTAATGTGATACTGTTTGCAAAGACATACTTTAAACATCCCAATTAAACTTTACTTGATTCACATCCGTAAAACTGTAGGTGTTATTTTCATTTTGTGCACTGTAGGTATACCTGGGTGACTGGAAAGGAACCCTTAACATACTATGACATGAACCTGTCTGCTCAAGACCATCAGACCTTCTTCACAGGGGACACGCAGCAGTTAAGACCAGAGGATGCCGGTGAGTCTTAACGATATACAGTATGTTGTGCCACCAGCCTGGTTTAGTTAAAAAAAATACATATTGTAACATTTATCTGTCGACTCTATGTAAGTGTCGGAGAGAGCGTTGCATTGCATTAGCATTGCTAAGGTCTATGCTAAAGTTACATCTGTAATGAGCCTGAGTTCATCATCTCATTATAGTGATGCAGAAGGCCTGGAGAGAGAGAAATCCTCAAGCCAGGATCAGAGCAGCTTACCAGGCCATAGAGATGAACCACGAGTGAGTTTTTTTAACTGTCGGGCTTTAACCTGATTACACATTAACTTTCTATGAAGGTCGGTTTGTTATAAATGTTTAATAATTATTAATAATGTTTAATGGCAGCAAAGAAAAGTGTTCTTGTGTTCCTTTTGAAGGAGATGAAGCTCAGAATGTTTGGTAATTAAGATATGGCCTGATTGACTGTGTACAATTTAGACTCCAGTACTGGATTTAAGCCCATACTGATGTTTTCTATTAGCTTCCTTTCACATAAATTGTACAACTGAAGAAATACTTCTAAGATGAAGATACAGCACTGTATATCATAACTAGTGCTTGAGCCTTTTTCAATTAGATCGTAAATACATTCATATAATCATATTATGCCATTTTTGCCCACAGCCATAAAGTAATTATTGCCTTGATTGCACTATAAATCAGTGTTTAATGTGCAAGCAAAATTAACTATTGCCTTGTTGTGTTTAACAAAGGAAGCCATGAGTATATGTAGTCTGCTGATAATCTACTCCCTGTGTTTTACACTGTTGTGTTTGTGTATGTGCAGATGTGCTGCAGCCTATGTACTTTTAGCAGAAGAAGAAGCCACAACTATCACAGAGGCTGAACGTCTCTTCAGAAAAGCATTGAGTATTGGTAAGAGTAATTATGTAATGTAAACCGTGTAGGGCAGAGTTGAAGAGCGGACACAAGAGAAGTGGTGAAAAAGTAACTATACTCAGTCTATTAATGCTACATACTGGGTGCAGCGGAGTATGTAGCATTACAGTATACTCTTGTGAAATAAATGACTTTATATATAAGTGTGGCCATGTGTGTTGAGGTCACCCAGCTGTGATGTTGTGCAATATTCTGAAACCTGAGTTAGAAGTCAGTGCATTGATACTTCCCCTTAAAGCCATTCACCCTTTATTTGATCTCAGAATGTATTGAGGTCAAGGCCTCATTTACAATATAGCCGAGCAATACTTGTATAAACAGTAGTGATAAAAACAATAAAAAGGCAGTTGAGTAAACAATAAAACCTTAAGAATAATTGAAGGAATCACAACAAGAAACTTGGATAAACAAAGGTGATAAAAATAATAAAAAGGCAATTCAGTAAAACATTAAAGCCATTAAGAGTAATTGAAGCAATTAAAATATGAGGCAAATGGAGCAGTTAAAACACGAACAGCTTGAAGTAAAAAGTGATGATATTAAAAATTTAAATTGCCCTGGGGATAAAAATGAAGCAAGCTTAAGTTTTTTTTTCTCCATGCTGTTCCAAGTTGCAGGTGCACAGTGAATAGAACTGCATTTTCTGAGATTAGTAAGAAAAAAACAGCATTTGCAACATAATGTAATGATTTGAGTGTGTTCTATAGGGGCCCTCATTTAAACATGGTAATTGTTTGTGTTTTACGTTTTTCTCGACTGATTTTCATCTTATGTCTCATTTTCTGCCTGTCCCCAGCTGGAAAAGACATCAACTTACTAGTGTACATTAAACGCAGACTGGCGATGTGTGCACGAAAGCTGGGTCGGATTAAGGAAGCGGTGAAGATGATGAGAGATGTAAGTTTTTATCCAATACTTTCAGAGTGGCTTATATCTAAATAGTATGCTGAGCATGCTGTTACATGTCTTTACAGTTAATGAAGGAGTTCCCATTGTTGGGAATGCTAAACATACATGAAAACCTCTTGGAGGCACTTCTCGAGCTTCAAGCATACGCTGATGTCCAAGCTGTTCTAGCCAAATATGACGGTAAGTCTAAGATCGAGAAAAATACCTCACTTAAATGCCACTGAATTTGCCCTAAAATGTTTGATTTAAATCACATGATGCCAATTTCTGCTTCCGTTATAGATATCAGCTTGCCAAAATCAGCTACTATATGCTACACGTCTGCACTGTTGAAAGCACGGGCTGTGTCAGATAAGTATGTTTGCTTGTTGAACCTCGCACACCTGTGTGTCTTAGATCCTAATGCACTGTATATGGCTACGACATTTGAACAGCGAGCAGCAGCGGCAGCATTGTGTTTATATGTACTGTTTTTCTCCCAGGTTTTCTCCGGAGGCAGCATCGAGGCGAGGGCTCAGTACAGCAGAGATGAACGCTGTAGAGGCCATACACAGAGCTGTTGAGTTCAATCCACACGTGCCAAAGGTCAGTCATACCATGTTCACCTTTTTCTATTTTCAGTCTGATCACACAAGTTCAGAGGTGTAAAAAACAGACCACAGATCAACAACCATAATTAATTGTTTCAGCAGTAACAGGTTTAAACAGCTTCTCTTCTCTTTTCAGTAGCTTCTCCATTCCTACTGTTTGACCAGTAGGTGTCAGACTAAATCTTCCCAAAGTAGCTTTCAAACCGTAATTTGTCTTTACTGGCCTTGCTAGATTAAGACCCTAAATCCTGGTTTGTACGTACAGTTTGAGAATTATTGTATGAATATTTATTATAGTTTTTTGGTGTGGGACTATACTTCATATCTGTAGTATTTGTACTAGTCATTTGACAGCTGTTATTAGAAAATGCTTTACTTTTGGAGTGTTTTTATAGGTATTGTAGATTTGATCTTATCTGGGCGTTCAGACATTCAACAAATTGTTCACAGTGTTGCACAGCAAAGTGCAGCTGACGCAGAGAACACATGAGACTACAGATGGATATTTCTCTGGCCACCCAGTTCCCACAGGATTAGATGTCACACATGCACATGCACACAGAGTCATACCCAACAAGCCGCAGCAGAGTTTTGTCTCAGTGTAGTCTTTGTAGTGTGGTGGTGTTTCATCTCATCGACCCCTTTTCTTAGAGAGAGAAAGAGAATCAGTGTGTTTGTGTGTGTGTGGAGGCAGGATAAACGTCAGCCGGCACTTTGATCCAGCCTTTGATTTTTAAGTGAGGGCCCTCATCTTCAGTGTCTCTCCAACTGCTCCCTCCCCATTGTGCCCAGAGGCAGCTCTCTTCTCTCTTCTCATCACCTACCCTCATCCTGTTTCTTATCCTCTCATGTTCTGTCACCCCCTGTTTGAGCCAAACACAGTCTGAATACGACCACCACTGCCAACTTTATCACTGACCTTTCTGAATATAGTTGATTAACTAAATGACATTATGAAATTTGTAACAGACAACAACAAGAAAATTATTGATTGGACAATCTTTCAGCGTGTGACTGTGGTATGTGGTACTTATTAAGGTCTCATTCACAGTGTTATGTCTAGTGACTTAGTTTGTTTGATAAAAGTGGAGGAATGTTTGCTTTGTCTTGTTTGACTGACTGATGAGTACATCTGTGTGTTAGCCCTTTTAAGACGCCACCAGGTCTAACAGTGACCATGTTGCCTTCACAAATTGGTGACTTGAGCATGCTTTGGTAAGGTTTCTATTTTGCAGAACTCTTGAGGCATAGTAATTAATCTAATATTTCTGCAAAATGAAACATTTCTATTTCATCCTTTTTCAATCTGCTTTTAATCATTATCTGCAGCAGTGTATCTATACACGAACAAGATGGTAGGACAGATTGTAATGGTCTATAATTTATATTAAAGTAGGTACCATTTTCCTTAAAGAACCCTTTATCGACACCAATGTCGACCTTCAAAAAATTTGTTTGTATCTCCTGCCAATAACAGCATCACATGGGCATGGGCGGAAATATATAAAAATGAAGCGACTCCTGTTACATGGCTCTTTCTTTTTTCTGTCCGTCTGTCTGAGAGACAAAACTGTGGGCAAAACACACACATTTACACACAGACCTTTCAGCCTGTTGCCTGTAACAAACCTGTTGGTGTCACACAACAGAAATGAGGAAGCTTGTGCTTTGGCTGTATATTGCCTTTGGAACATTCTTGTAGAGTTTTGCAAAGGTGTATGTGTGTTTGTTTGTTTTTGGAACGTAATCACTGTGACAGAACCAGGAAATAATGTTTCATTTTTCTATGTCCTGGCTTTTTTTTTCTCGCTACGCCAATGACAGTAATGCCACCCACTATGAAATGGACAAAAGAAGAAGGGGAAGCCCGTTCTGAACTACTGTAGAAACATGGTCGTGAATGGTGACCTGCTCCATCTGTAGATGTAAACGGCTCATTCTGAAGCAACAAAAACACAACGATTCTCATTTTTGTGTGACTATGCACTAATAAAAACATGATTATGAAGATTTTATTCAATTTATGTAATTACTGTAGATGCCACTAACCCCCCCTAAAACTTACACATTTAATATTTATTTGCACACTAATTTTTAAAGGAGCTTATTTAAAAAAAAAAAAAACATTTCTTGTATATGATAAATAGTAATTATTAAGCCAAGGATTACAGTAATTATTAAACTCTGTCTGTGCTTGGCAGAAGGAGATGCATCAAAAGAGTCTTAATAACAGCTTGTGTGTGCATTTCTGCTGCTATAGAGACACTATTTTATACACTGGTGTTACACTGATACAGGCAGAGTAGACAAGTAGATTTTTCAAATTTTTATTTTTTTATTTTACAATAGTCATTAATGTAAGCAAAACCCCCAGAGTTTACAGAAACTGCATTAAGAGCAAAAAGTTCCCAGTGTGACGTCTGTACTGCCAAGATAAATCTTGAAGAGGGAAATAGCGCTTTAAATTTCTCTACTACCAGCAGTAGTAAAGAAATTTAAAAGGAATTTTCTGCCCTTTATCAAGACCTTTAACTCAGGGCTGTAGATTTTAATGAGCAGTTTCCAGGTATTATTGTGTGTACCTTCGATCGTCAATAGGACAGAACAACCCGATGGACTCTAAGGCACTGAACTGTGTTAGCGCAAACATCAAGTGTGAGTGTGTTACCAATCATGCCAAACAGATTATATGTGAATATCATTCTAGGCTTTGTCACATGACTTTATTCAAACTGCTCACAAGGCTATACACAAACTAAACAGGCACCCACACACATTTCAGTACCACAGCTGTTTCCGTGCACACCATCCTCCTCCCACATGACCCCTTTTCCTCACCAGCTCTCCATCTCGCCTCTATTTCCGTTCTCTTCTACTTCCCTCGCCTGCTTATCTTTTTCTCACCCATTTATTTACTTTCTCCTTCTCCACCTCTTCTTCCACCTTTTTTTCCATCTCTCTCTTTCCAATCCAATCAACTTCACCAGCCAGCCGGTGGTTAAGAAACTGCCAGTTTCCTGGATGCTTGTGTAACTCATCAAGAGTTCCGGCTACCTGAATCTGCTTTACATTTACATTTACTATTGCTTTGCTCTATACACTCATTTTAAAGCAGTCAGTGCGACCAGATCTCATCTACCTCGCTAGTTTACTCCACTTTAGAAGGCAGTTTCTCATCTCACCCCATTCCGGTTGACATTCTCACATGTAGATAGCCTGTCAAGGCCCAGAAATGCAGACCTTTGCTTAGTTTAACTCTGAGATTGCTTTTTTGGTTTGTAAATTGAGACAGAGTAGGAGGGCTGGGTTTGTTCTAAATTAAGATGGATGAGGTTTGATTCAAACTAAGGAAAAGGGGGTAGTTACAGAAAAACATCTTAGTTTAGAACATGCCAGTCTACTGTTGCAGGATTTCTACTATTCACTGCTTTAGTTGAGCTCAGAGTTGTTAGTAGCTGCATTTACTGACTAAGAAATTCTTTATCTTTGCGATTCTAAATCCAACACCTGTTTGCTCTTTCACTATATGTGTGTGTCTGGTCCATATAGAGTGACTACAAGGCCGATGTCATTGTGTGTGTGTGTGCCATTGCGAGAGGCGAAGTGCTGCAGATTAGAATCAGAAGGCAGCTTATGAGTTATGCTCTGGGCTTATGACTGCCCAGGGATAAAAGGAGAACACATGAAACCCAATCCCTTCATCAAAGAGGCGACAGGGAATGGAGAAGCAGACCGAAGAACAAGAGGGGTGGTGGGGGGGGCAAGCATGGAGGACTGAGGTGTCACCAGGTCTAATGCTTTGGCATGCGAGGAAGGACAGCTGAGCAGCCAGCCGCTCTAAATGGTTAATCTTAAAACACAGATCTACATGGCTGCATATACTGTATATTTTCATCTGCATACTACTATGGAGGTCACAGTATCTATAAAACTGTAAAGTCCTGTATGTGCAGTTATCCTCAATTACCCCAGTATGACCAAAGGAACACATTGGCTTGCTTTTAAGAGACTGAGCCTTAAATGAAACTCAACTTCCTTTCTGTCCTGCCATTTTCCATTTCTACTCTTACAACTGTATCTGAAAATGGCTTGGTTTGGCTGCCAGAGGCGTAGAAAATAATGAAAGGTTCATGGTCAGTAGAAAGGAGACCAAATGTTGAGGAGGATGAAGACAAGACCCTCCTGGCTGGAGCAGAGAGCTGACATGAGTAAGCCAGACAGCATAAATGAGAAGGGCAGACAAGCAGCTTCTGGTTGTCTCTGGCTGTCTATCGCTGTGACAGCTTTAGAGGATGTTAGGATGGAAACAAAAGAGGCTGGTAGCCAGTGCTGTCTATTGGCTGAGAGACATGGGTGAAATAGTGTCCACACTTGTAGACTGGATGGCCCTGTGATTGGGTCATTACCCTTGAAAGTGTCAGGAGGTGGTGAGAGTAGGTATAGACAACAAGGGTGTGTTGTTACCATCTCTATGTACAGCATATAATAACAATTAATATTAGAAGAAAAGAACTCCAAATAAGCAGATTGACGAGCCACGTTTCCACCACAGGAACTTTCCCCAGGAGCTAAGAACCTTTGGAGGAACTCTGTGCATTTCCACCACAGGGACCTGGGTCTAAATTTTATTCGGGGAACTTTATTTTACCTCCTAAAAGTTACTTCTTTCTAATAGTTCAGGAACTTTTGGGGTGGGGCTGTCAGTACTGAACATTTGTCATTGGTCAGTACTCGCTACATGTGCCATCACTTTTTCACGCACTAGTGAACTCATTTGCCAAATCTTTGCAGGTTTTTTGACCATGGTGGAAATGCAAACAACCAATGGACAGAAGGAAAGATATTTTAGTTAATGGCACTGCAGTTCCAGGACTTTGGGTTGAATGCAGCTACAGATTTAACCAGAGGGAAATGGATCATTACTGATAAATGGTCTAATGGAGATTGTATATTTAAGTGTCCTAAAAACTAAGGTATGCAAGGTTCTTGAACATTATTCCATTATTCAGTATGCTATGATGTGGTGAAGAGACAGGAAGAAGATGCTGAATTAGTGCAGATTGATGGTGAAGTGGGTATCTTTGAGCAGAAAGGTGGGAAGTAGAGGAGGGACAGTTAGAAAAAAGGATCAAGCCAAAAAAACAGTCTGGAGTACAGGACCCAGGCATGTCATTTTGACAGGGATGAGTTAAGGTTGAGGAGTTAAGGTATGAGGAGATAGGTGAAGCATCATGGCCGGGATGGAAGGAAGGATGGATGGATGGATGGATGGATGGATGGATGGA
>JAPQRN010000021.1:5979243-5997129 GCA_037367275.1 Coranthus polyacanthus
ACACACACACACACACACACACACACACACACACACACACACACACACACACACACACACACACACACACAACTCACCCAACTCCCACCCACTTTGTCAGACACATAGCTGTATGTAGACCTATAGACATCACCACGCAAGATGCAGCTCTATTTACTGAGATAGAATGTAATCCCAGGCCGATCTTAACTTTAGAGATCTCTTCATTAATCACTGCCACATTTATTTCGTAGCCTAACACTGGATTCACACTTGTACTGTAATTATGCCTTCCAGGATTTCTACAGTTGGACATTAGACCCTCGTTTTCGTTGCCATATTTTAGTATATTGAGACCGTTTTGAAGACTCATGATAATATTATGTTTGAAATGAGAATATTTTCATTTGATATGAATTTTTTTATTGCATCTTTGCTCTGAAAGTGTTGTCATATCAGGAAAAAAAAAAGTGTATTACTATTCAGGCTTACGTTTGGAAAACAATCAGACATTTCAACCAAAAAGCCTCCTGTGGCAAAAAATAAAAAAAACCCAGCAACATAATTTATTCAAAGATACGTTCCAGACTTTGCACAGTGTAATAAATTAGAACTGGGCAGGTATGGGACCTGTCTTTTGTTTGTTTGTGTCATCTGTGTGGCGGAGACAGTTTGCTTGGTAACCTTCAGCTATGAGGGGGTCGAGCTTTTATCATTCTTTGACACATCATTAAACAGGAACATCGTTTCTCCATAGAGATAGAGGTGATTCTTCCCGGGGGGGCATTTCAGACATTGTTTCATATGCCTCATGGTCCGGTGACTTCAACACAACACATCCACTGAGATTTAAGCCTTATATTAAAAGCAACTATATCCAATAACTGTCACTTTCTCTCATTTCTGAGATTTAAATTTGACTGGTATTGGCTCAGGAAAGT
This sequence comes from Coranthus polyacanthus, assembly GCA_037367275.1. NCBI lineage: Eukaryota > Metazoa > Chordata > Actinopteri > Kurtiformes > Apogonidae > Coranthus > Coranthus polyacanthus. Next base: position 5,980,164 of record JAPQRN010000021.1, read on the forward strand.
CATTTTCTTGAGTTTTAATGATGTACTGATTTCATTATAGATAGAAATTAGCGCCACCTCTGAAAAACTGCGTAGCAGTAATTGTGTCTAATGAACCCTGAGAGGTATACTTTAAGCTCAACGGGAATATAGAGACTGGATATGAGCAATTATTTGACACAAAATAACTTAAAATTCCTTGAGTAATCATTCATAACATGCTTTGGTCTTGCAAATAAACCAGGCTTCTCTCCAATTTGACGAGAAGACTCGGGTGAGCTGCACGAGAGTCGTCTTTTACACTCACTTTATAGTTGTCTTCTGACACTGAATTCTGCATACCTCTGTCAAATGTGTTGCTGAAATACCGTCTTTCTGCAAAATAATTTGACATGTTTGTAAAAAAAAGCGGCCTCTGTAGCACAAGGTAGAACAGTATTTATCTTTCTTACGGGTCCAACAAGCACTGGAACGTCTCCTGTAATGCCTCTGGAGTGCATGTATGTAGCTCAGCTCATATCAACAGCCCCAATCCAGGAACAGGTTCGTCTCATCTATAGCCAATGTGGAAACATGTGACCCACCTCAAGGACACGTCTGGCCTGTGTCTGCGCGACATAGTCACTTGTCGCTGTGTGTCCAGCAGGTAGAGAAAAACCACCGGCTAGACGCTGTGTGTATACAGGGTGTTTGGGAGTGTGAGGTCATTTTAATCAGTGCAAATCTGGGGGAGTTAGTTAGGGACCTAAATAAAGGTCAATAACAATGCAGCTGCCTAAAAATACCACAGTGCAGGCAGCGCAAGTTGAAGTGTGTGTGCATGTACGTTGTCATTTGGGAGTTTAGTTGGATTTTTCAGGAAAAGTCAGGATTTTAGGATATAATGTTTGAAACCTGCTAGACGTTTTCTCTTCTCTATCACACAAATAGACAGACACACATAGCCCAGCTGTTTGTCCTTCAGTTATGTCATATCTGCATTTAGAGCGACAATCAGATCCTCATTACATGTGACCCTGTCTTTCTTTACCCCAGGACAAGCTACGGATTTTACAGTGACAACTCTATAACAAATTGCTTTACAGGGAGCAGGTGATGGCGGTGATAACACTCGTCATCCGGACCTCCCTCCCGTTCCGTCTCTCTTTGAGCCAGCTCCAGCTGTGGTCTTTAAGAGGCGCAGTGGGGGGGGTCTGAGCGCCTATTCTAAGCCCATCTCATGGCCTGGGCTAATTTTGGAAGGAGAAATGGGGTTTAGAGGGAGAGACGAAGAGACACAACAGAGAAGGAGAGCCATAAAATAAGTAAAAGACATCAGTACGCTAAGGACCAGAGCCCAGATTACAGTTACAACAGAGCAGTGACAGCGGTTCCTGCCACAGACAGCGTGATGGACAGATAGACAGATGTATTTTGGTTCTTTGGACCGAGTTGCAGTAAGGGTAGTAAATTTGTTATATAGCACATGACAGGTTACATGTTTCCTCCTTGACCTCAGTATTGTCATTTCAACATGATACTGCAGACATGTGTCTTATTGTATGTCTGCTATTGTGCTCCACGCCGTCATAAAGTACAGCACTCACCGGATCTGCACAAGAGAGACATGTGCCGGCAGCTATCAGTTCATTTTGTTTAGAAAGCGCTGCAACACAACCAAGTCTCGTACGATCAAAAGATTCAACAAATCAACACCAGATTTAGAAAAAGAAGAGAGATACCATGATTTTTTTTTTTACACTAGGTAAAAAGGTTTTCTGAAGCTGGGCTCCTAAAAAGAAATGTAAATTACTGAGATTTATTCTTAAAAAAGAAGGCAAATTACTACCTCTTATGTACTTTAACTAGATTTTGACGTTGTTATTTATATGTACGTAATATTACTAATATTAGTAACAGTGACTTAAAAACAAATGCAGAGAAAAGATTCAACAAATCAACACCAGATTTATTTAAAAAAAAAAACAGCCAATCCAGGAAAAAAAACAGGATTTGCCAATTTTCTGAGGCCGTACGACTGAAACAGAATGCAAGCTACCGCTCTGGGATTTAGTCTCATGAAAAACGCAAATGATTATGACTCTTGTCATGTGGAACAGAAGGAGAGCCAAGATCCGTTTGGGCTCAAACCTCATAACTGGAATAAAAGTTTTAAAAAGGCGTTTTTGATCCAAATCATGCAGCCCAAAGCCCAAACTCTGACTTCAGCAGAGTTTGAATATTAAATCACCGTTTGAATATTTATGCATGCAGACATTTCTATTCAATGCAGCTGCAACTTCATGAAAGCGAGGCTAGAAAGTGCAGAAATATTCAAGAATTATGTCGTTTTAGGCTTTACAAATCACAGCCAAATCTTACAGTCTCGTTGCACAGAACTGAATTTAAAACCGGATGCATACATCAACAAAAGCACACGTCGCAAGGGGATAAAACACAATAATGTTAGCTTTATTCTATTGAATGCCAAACAGTAGGTATAAAAAGGTATTCTCTTAACATGTACTTTGTTAAAATGTGGATTTAATCTTCTGCTGGGTGTTTTTGGGTGTCTTTCAGCAGAGGGTGACAGATGTACGGTGGAGTAGAGCTACAGTAGACTGAAGCAGAGTGAACAGTCATGCTGGCAGTGACAGCCGTTAGGACGTGGCCCCTCACAGCTCATCAACCTGAGCCTGTGTTTATGGAGGCTGAGAAACACGGGGCTTTGCTGGAGGTTTTGGGATGCAGCTCTGCCGTCCTACACTGCAATGTTAATTAGGTGAGCTGAGCAGGGAAGAAGTGACCCGTCCCGTTAACCGGCCAACCCTTCCACAGCAACCAGGAGAGGGGGGGGGGGGGATTTAGTGCAACAGAAAACCCAGACAGCTTGTTTTGCAACTGTAAGTGGTGTTTATGCGAGGCAGCGCTGACCGTTCTTTTGTGCATTCATGTCGGTGATAGAGACATATAGTGTAATATCTATCAAGTCAACGCACCCAGGTTTTCTCACTTAAATTGCATCACTTAACATACCACAAGACCTCTGTTTAGAGTTGAAACAACACGGGACACAAAATAAATAGTTCAGTCCACTCACTGGTTTCATAACATTTTTTCGCAACTAAACAGGGGCTGAGATTCTTCTTTTCTTTTACGTGTCAGTATAATGAGCCTGGAAGTCCATACTTAGTACCAGAACAATGTCTCAAGTTTGTACAGTATATAAGTATTTAATTGGATGCTCTTGACTTGATATTGTCTCCTCTTGAGATGTGTTTCCAAAATGTGAAATATGTTTCATTAAGAATATGTAAGGAGCTTAGAGAAGGATTTTCTCCAAGGTCATGACTGTACTCATAAAGTTTAAAGAAGCATACATTCACAAACATACCCACGTTTAAAGACCTGCGACTAACTAACTTTTCTAAGTCGACAGAAAGAAAGATTTTAAAATGAATGGAACCATTTTAATCATTTGTCAATGGGAAACTGCCATATACACTGTTTTGTTTTTGCAAATGTATTCTGTTTTATAGACAAAATAAGTCATCTACATCATAGGTTATGATACTATAATAACTGCTGTATGTTTACTAGTGTCTCTAATGTTGCCAACTATTCCACATTCATAAAACCATTACATATAAGAATGATCCATATCCACTATATCGTATATATGAGGTGACACAGAAGTAGAGGAGTCACAACACACGAGGCTTTATATTTACTGTGGCTACTTATCAAATACTGACCTCTAGAGGACAATACCTACAGTACTGACTAAAAATACTGTGGTGATTATCGCTGTTTAAAATCCAATTGTTGTCACTGGTTATAGATTCAATAATGTGATCTACTTTACTATTTATATTGTTATGTATTTGTATTTACTTAATAACTGGCAGCCAATATTTCATCTTCTTTTTGACAAATACATAAACTGCTGTATATACTCATTCACAAAGGTGGGAAGTAAGTACTGTACTTCAGTAGTTTTCAGGTATCTGTACTTTGAGTATTTATTTACAACTTTTTACTTTTATTCCCAACATTTGAACACAAATATATGTACTTTCTACTCCTTACATTTTCAAAACAAGCTCTTTACCTTAGTTTTAATGCATTTAACAGGATTTTTGTTTTGTTTTAATTTTACATTACGTTGCACACCTTCACAATATTAAATTTGATTTCAGGCTAAATGGATGAACAATAACAAGATGATACCTTGGCGTATCCATCGGTGCATGTCACACATATGTAGACTAAAGACATAACGTTAAGAAGTAAAGCACGAAACAAGACGAAAACGATGTGGATGATTAAACGAGACGAAAACATGTGACAAAATGAAAACACACCTGTAGCTTCTGTTTAGATTTAGTGCTCATTTTCTGACATAAAAGATGAAAACATAAAAGATGTAACAACAGAAAAGGGCTTTATTTTTATACTATGAGTACATTTCAGAACCTGACCTTTTTCACTTTTACTGCAGTAATGAGTTTGAATCAGTACTTCTACTTGAGTAAAGACCGTGTGTATTTTTACCACCTCTGGTCATTTACAGTAACATGACATCACAGTTTGGCTGTAGCTCAACTTACTGTCAAATCCTGCAAGAACGCAAATAAATAAAAACTGCAAAGAGCTTTGGGATTTATTTATTACATCTGTACATTTCCAGCATATGTAGCTCTGGAAAAGATCTGGAAAAAAAAGAACGATAAACATGACTGACTGTAAAATCCTTGCGATGTTGTATGACAATCTTATTTCTTATGACAAGGCATGAAATTCATACAAAACACCATTGTTAATCAACAATCTGTAGACTGATGACTGCATATAATCTCAGCATTTTTTTTTATAATAACTATGAAACATTATATTGGACACTAACAAAGCCCAGTACAAATACTGAAGTTGATTATCTGCTGTATAAAACAGTACATTAATAACTAAGGAACATTTATAAACAAAATATAATTTTCTATAAAAACAGCTACAGTACATCTGAGTGCACACTGTAACGATACTATGTAGCATACATACATTGGTCCAAGGACTACTTGTTATATTTGGTCTGATGGTTATTTGTTATATAATACGTAACATACCAAGAAAAGAGGAAAAACAAAACTCCTTTGTGGTAAATTGATGAGTTTTCTTTGAAAATTAGACTTATTATAACAAGAAGACGTGCCCAACATACAGTATTGGCACATACACACAAAAGTATCAACTATAAATGGTTAGTACCAGCATCTTAATCTCACCCAAACTGTGCCTCAGCGCATGTTTGAGAAAAATATAATAAATAAAATAACAGTGTTTGAAGGGACCTCGATTCAAATGAGCATAGGATCTGTAATGTACAGGAATATACCTTACTCATTACAAAATGTGGACTAAACCATTATGTCACGAGCAGAGCAGCAGCTGACTAATCAAACTGAGAAGTAAAACTGATAAAATGGGTAAAATTATCATCTAATTTGAAGAAACCACCACGTCCAGTTCTTTGACTCCCTCCTGGCCGGAGGTGAGGCCACAGCTGCCCGTCAGAGGATTGTCAGAGAAATGGCTGGCAGACCTGGGCACTGTAGCCGGGGAGGGCGGGGCCTGGGCCAGACCGGGCTTCTTAGGGGGGATAGGTGGAGGATTGCCCCTGTCTGCCCTGGGGATTGTGGGCGATCTGATACCCTGCTGGACGCCTCCCGCTGCTGCCCTTCCAATCACCGGAGACAAAGGCGCTGCCAGGTTGCGGTAGTCTGTACCGAAGGGTGAATTATTCGGGGTGGTTAGCTTTGGCGTGGCACTCTGCTGGACACTGGTGAAGCGAGACAAGACTTGGGTGACGGTGCTGCGGGCCATCTGTTTGACGGGGCTGGTCTCTGAGGAGGAGGGACCAGCCACAGCGGAGTGCTCCTTTGGTGAGAGGGGGAGGGCCGGCTGGGCGCACTGGGACTGAGGTTCTGGCTCAGCGGTGCCCTGGAACTTATGACGAGCAGCGTGGAAGCGCTGGTTTATCCCAGCTTGATAAGGTGACTGGTAGCTACCAGGGCTCGGGCTTCCTTGCGGACGCCTGGCAAGGACAGGTGAAGCAGAGGGGGAGAGAGGAGGCAAAGTGGAGGTTTGGGTCTGTTGAGTTAGAGGATTTTCATTTCCATTCTGAAGGCACATCTTCTCAGAGAGGGCGCTGTTTGGAGAATAGTGCCCGTTGGTCTCCATTTGACAGTGGTGGCCGTTAACTTTCAGCGGTGCAGGAAGCTGGTTTCTGTCCTCCTCAATGTCCTCTATCTTCATGCTGGCTGCCATTGCCTTCCCAGTGGGAACTTTGGTGGCCCACTCGATTCCTCTTTCCTCCACTGATGCTGCAACGTCAATCACTGTGACACTATTCACCTCCTCCAGCTTCCTCCTCAGCTCTTCTACCTGGAGATATTTAATAAAAGCAGTAACTTTGACTGTCAAGTTGATGCAAGAAACTAGCAAGTAAATGTATGGTCTTAACAGTAAAGAAACATATAAAGTATATACAGTGGAAAACTTTTAGAGTGATCACATCTGCCAGGGTCATACGGATCATTATAGGTGGATGATTGTTTAAACTAGGGTATAATCGGGTACGATTGGCATTCACTGTTGGGTCAAATGAGTCCGCAAGTAGTTACGGGTATTTATGGACAGTGATGGCAATACAACACCTGGGTACACCATCTGGTATTTTTCAGTCATTTTCTAGCACGATGCTATGACTCATATCATCAGCCAAAAATTCCAATCATAACTGTTGTAGCAGCACTCAAAAATCAGTGAGTCTGTGTTGAGTTTGAAAGACTGCAGTAAAAGGTATGCGATTATAACCACCGTAACATTGTCACTGGCCTCCATGATGCTTTTTCCCCACTCAGCTGCTCATAGTTACAGTTCAAAAGATATGACAAGAATGCAGCATTAGTCTTTTTGTTGCCTCTGCAGCTTCCTCATGCAGTAAACACAACGTTCACCCTATGGAAACTATGAAACCAGGTCATTCTTCTGCCTTTTCCCTCACCACGGGCCGCTAAAACGGGCATTATGTGACTGGGCATTCTCAATCCACTTGACTTCAACCACAGGAGCTTTTCCCTGTGCACATTCATTTTCTGTCACTAGCAGCCACAACTGCTTCTGATTGTTTGAGTGGAGTACACAGGCCAGCCTGTGGAACAAGTTCTGCTGCATTTTTCAGTGAGAGAAAATGATTTTGAGTATGAAAAGACCCAAAATGAACACAGTAAGCGGACTACTTGATTAGCATAAGCATATTATTTAAACAGAATTTGTTTGGAATGATTCTGTCCCAGGCGTTTAGAACTGTTGTGATCACTGTAAACAGCTTCCACTGTAGTCATATTATGCTAAATGTGTGAACTGCTGCCACCTGTACGAATGTGTGTTTATACCTGTTGCTGTAGCTGACAACAGTGAGCCTCCTCCTTCTTCAGCCGTGAGCGCAGCTGTTCTCGCTCCGTGTCAAATTCAGCCAGCTGCTCCTCCACCCTCGCTTCCATCCTCAGCGCCCTCCTCCTCTCATCCTCCAACTCTTTCTTCAAAGCCTGACAAGCCTCCTTCTCCTAAACGACAAAAAAGTCGTAGTCCAAAACCAGTCCTAACATTTGTATCGCTCTGTATAAGCGAAAGAGAAAGTATTCTGGAGGAAAAAGTTAAATAATCTGGGAAACTTGGGTTGAAAATTCAAATACCTTGTCAAGTTTACGACTGAGCTCAGTCAGACGGTGACCTTCCTCCAGAGCCCGGGCACTCGCCCACTTGCACTCTTTGGCCAAAGCACAGGAGAGCTGTTTGTGCTGAGCCCGTTCTTCTTCTAGCTGGTCAGTAATGCGCCGTTGTTCTTTTTCCAGCCTTCTGACCTGGCTCCGTTCAAATTCCAGCTACGAGGACAAAGCACATTTAACTTGTCAGATAGCGGGTACAGTTTAGTTTAAAGATTTTTGTACTTTTTTTTCAAACTCCACCAACCCCCCCATCACTTTTAATCAGGGGGCACCTGTTGTTGTAGGCGCTCCCTCTCCTTCTCCAGGATGTAGGTCACATCATCTCCCTCTGCTGTGTCCTCAGCATGCCTCCTCTTTTCCTCCTCTAGATCTGCAATAACCTAAAATGAACACACAGGGGAGACAGAGAGTCAGGAATGTTAAAAAAAAAAACCCAAAAAAACCAAACTGGATCTGTGAAGTGAATAACAGTTGGATTGTGAGGTAAGAGTGTAATTGCTTTAACTGTATACCACGATTTTTCAGCTGTGTTGGGTTTTAATATTACTATAAAGTCATTCATCGTGTGTGTGCATGCTTCTCCTTCAATGACATATCCATACCCACCCTTCTGTGCCTGCTCTCGGCCGCAGCCAGCTGGGCCAACATCTTTTCCTGCATCCTCCTGCAGTGGCTCACAACCAGTTTGAGAACTACCAGTGGATTGGAGGTTGAGGAAGAATAGCCCTGTTCCTTGTGGCCCCCGACAGCCTCGCTGTCTCGCTGCAAGGCCAGGAAGGGGTCACTGAGGTTGTACCTTCCGTAGCGCTCTTGAACATAAAGCTCTTTACGCTGGGCCTGAAAAGGTGAGAGGGGAAACGTCAAATGGCGCAACAATGCTAGTCGTCTTTTTTGGTTTTCCAGTGTGCAAAAGTTGTGGACTTAGTGCTACTTTTTTGGTATCACCTCCGTCTAGGTTCCAAGCGAGCTGCGGTAATACTAAAAGGTGATCTGAAAACACTGCAGAGAACGGTCACCATCACTCATACCAAAGATTATATGCCGACTCACAAAACCACACAGTGGTCAAACGAGGTAGTGCAGATGATCTGATTAAGATGAAGTTTTGCATTGTGTTGAGGATTACGTTTGTCATGCAGTGTTGCTACGACAACCAGCTACATTGAAAGAGGGCTGTATCTGCAGTGCAAAACAAACAAAGTCCCAGGTACCAGAAGTGAGCGGGGTTGAGTCGAGCTGGTATCATGCGGTGGAAAACCACCATAAGTGGGACTGTGAATAATAAACTAATAACATTCATGGTCTGATAGTAAAGTTGGCTTTTTTCCATAAGTTTTGTAACTTCGCTGTAATAGTAAATCTCCTCTTGGAACACTTTTGTCACCTCTCAGACATTGCTTCACTCGTTTCTGTTTATAATTTATGAAGATATAGTTCTCTCTACTTGTTCTGCTTTTTCACACGATTTCCAAACAAGAAATAATAGCAGCGCATGCTCTTTACTGCTACTAAGTACAGTAATAAGTTATGATTTATTCGTCTAGCCTGTATTAAAACATCTAGGCTACAGGTTATTCGTTATCCCTTATCATTTTCAGTTGCATTTTTCTTACATTTAAGCAGCAAATCAAATGCCACGTTCATGATCAGCTTTTCTTAAAGGTTAGTTAATGAGCAGAAGATAAAAGAAGGAAAAGGGAGGGAGAGGAAATGCACAAAAAAAGCAAGAGGAAGGAGCAACAGATGGTGTGTGTCTGTCTATCTTTAGCAGGGCAGCTGCTTTGGACTGGGCTTTGGCCAAGGCAGACCTGTTCTCTGTTTAACTCATGACGAAGAAGGGATAATAGCAGCAAGACATTTCAGGTCCAGCAGATGCCTTTGGGCCTGCCGTGAAAAGGAGCTGAAGTGAGAGACAGTGAGAGAGGGGCTGCAGCAGAGTTGGCAATGTGTCTTAGTGAGGTTTCAACAAAAGAGGATCAAGAGATTAGAGAGAACAGTACCCTCTCTGGCAGGGTGAGGACAGAGCTCCTGATGACTGATACCAAGATTACTTGAGAAGTTTAAAGTGCAGTTGAGAGTGTGGATGGGACTGCAGAGCATTATTCAGCCATTTTGCTGTCCTTACAGAGCCTTTAGCTGCTAGCTGTGTGGGTGGGCGGGCGTTGCGGCTTTGCACGCAGGTATACCATAACCCCTCTCACACTGCATGTCTATGTTTGATCATTTATGAATAACCTGATCATAGTGCATTCATTTAACGCTGAAATCCTGAAAACATGACCTGACGTGTTACCTCCATCCATAGCAGTACACCGCTTAGCGTCTCATACAAGCCTACTGCAAATAATACAAAATAACCCTTTAATAAATTGTGCATGCAAACTAGAAAGCCTGTATAACTTTTTTTAGTTTGCAAATTAAAAAAAAACAACATGATGAGGCAGTGGATGGCCAGAGACAGGAAGCCAAACTTCAAATGGTGTGCATACCAGATCACAGGCTTCATGACTAGCTTCTACTATGGTAGTGGTTCATCTGGCACAAAGAGCGGAGGGCAAGGCTGTGAAACTTTGCTGCTGTTATTTGATCCAGTCCACCAGGGACTGGGGTGTGAAGGCAGATCAAACACCATTCAAGGGGTAAAACAGGAAAACACAGGGCGCCCAGGAGAATTCAAAAATGTCTCTCAAATGTGGGTGTTGCACAAAGCCTTTGTGACCCTTCAGCACCTCAAGGACAACGCTGTGTGCGATGCGGGACACAGCATCCAACGAATGCCACGTACATTCCTATTAAAGCTCAGGTTTTCAGATCTGAATGCATACCTATTTGTACAAACACTGATGATAAAAACTATAGCAGCATTTATCAAGTAACATTTTATACCATCAGTTTGTTAAGAGTGGTGTCATAAATATCTCATTTTAAAGAGGAAGTCTTCAAAGAGAAATGCGTCCAAACACTTGGCCTGCAGCTCATTCCTGTTCCCGTCAGTGACTGTCTGCTCTGATGTGTCACTTTACAGTCAAAGATGAAATACACTTAGATCATGGTTTCCATTCTTGACACCTATATTGCTCAAGGGTATATAGTGAGGCTGACTCAGTCACTGGAGCAGCCCACAAGCACAAATAAAGCAGTGGAAGGAGTTAAATTCAACGCCATTACTCATTCAGTGGAAAAGCATTTTTAAAAAACACACAAATCCCATGGATTCCTTATTTTTTCTGTCATTCTATCTATTTATGCAGACTGCACACATTTCCATAAGTGGATAATTGGCCTTAGTTTTTCACAGGACAGTCTCTGTCTGTGTGTCTGTCGGCCTGTCTGGTGGCCTGCCTCTGTTTTCAGCTCCCTTCCTTTCAATGCACAGAGAGAAGGGCACTTCCACAACACAAAGGGAGGCTGTCTGAGTCTGACTCAATCCTCCAGCACCGCAAAGACGCTATAGGACGTGAAAAGAAGGATTGCAGGAAACACATCTCTAGCATTGCTTCGTTCTTAACACCCAAATCTACCAGATCTTACTGTTCATGTAACCGTTCTATCTTGCATCATAGTCTACCTCCATTATTCAGCCTTTGTCTTTTGGCTTTAGTTCTTGGCAAGCAGCGAGCTTTTGCTTTGGAAACTGCCTTTGTGCCACGGATACAGTGGTTCAAATCCAGTTTATCTTCTGCTGACACATGCCTGTACTCTTTCAGTCTTCCAACGTTGGTGACAAGATCTGTATAATTCTGAGGGAAGGAATGTAATACCCAGTATGAACTTCTTACCCCAGAGTCCTGTGTGATTCAGTGCTGCTTAAGCCAGTTGCTAGATTGTCCAATATCCCACACATGTATTTAAAATGCTTTGAAAATAACATTCTGATTATAAGATTGCGGATAAAACTGTTCCTGAATTCAGTTAATAGATGTACGGTGAATTTAAAAAACACACCTATTTTTTGCTCTCCTTCAGTCCTGCCCCATTGCCAAACTACACACAAGGTAAACTTATTTGAAAGAACGCCATTTTGACTTAACCACACCATGTGAACTTGACTTTAATTAAAGACTCATTTCCATATTTAAGTCCCTTTTGAACCTAAAGACTCGTACTCCTTCCCAAAGCAAAAGGGACTCCTGGATCACTGCAGGGCTTTGTGTGCCAAAACACGAGCGTTGCCAGAAAAACTGAACTTCCTTTTGAAAAGCCTCAGCGTGAGGGAAGAAGTGAGCAGCTGCAGAAGTGAGTCACGGGGAGGGGGAATGCGGATAGTGGATAGGTAGAATGCCATTGATAGTTCTGCATAATTAAATATATGGGAAAAACCACACAATTAACCTCACATCCTGTACTTACAATACATCCTGAGGAAAAGGGATCATAAGATGAAGATGGAGACTACGTTGCTAGTTCTCATAGACTCTCCAGAGAAGTGAAGATAAGGAACGGCAAAAAAACCAAAGCAGTTTAGAGTGTAGAGAGTTTACTAAAATATCTCTACAATCTCTGATGTTATTAGGACGATTGTGGTCGAGCTACTCATCTCTCACATGAGGGTGTGCTGGTGGTGACACATGGGTTTAAACCAACATGACCGTGCCTATTTCTCTAACTACAGTAATTATTATGGGGTGATGTTTTCGTGATAACAGCCTGCTTTCGTGTGAGGATTAGAGCCTGAACTTCACGTCATTGCCAGTTTCTTCACAGGAGTAAAGCAGCAAGATAGGAGGTTGTTTTTCTTTTCACTTCGCCGACCCATGTTGAGAAACATGAATCCTGCGAAACAGAAGAAATCAAATCTCTAACTCTCAGTCGCTGGCAAGGGGTATAAAGGCGAATAGTGTTTCAACAAAGATGGCAATATGCATTTTCATTTATTTTCCCAACAGGTCAAAGGTATTATAGGCCCAACACTGCAGCGCTGATCTGATCGCAGACCTGAATGGGTTAACAGTTTGTGGTAGCGCAGCCATTAAAGAAGCACAGCCACATTCCCCTCAAGCTCCAGTTAAGGCTAATGTTTATTTGTTCACTCCTACTCTCGCTCACATTGAGTCATCAGGCACCCAGTGTGCTGTAACTCTTCTTGCCTTAGATGGCCAGATCCCAGGAGAGATGTAGGAATGTGGTCTAGACACAACACATGAACATTTCAGCAGTAGGTTCTTTCAGATGGCTGTGCTCTATATCCCTGGACACTTCTCTTGTTTTGTTCTTTCAATGGCGCGTTTTACATTAGCAAACAGCAAATATTAATGGTGAGTATAAAGTCCGGAGAGTGCAGAAATGAGAGCACGTTTGCCGAAAATCTGCATTATTAAGGAGCTCATTCACTGTTTATCCTCACTTTCTGCTTTCACAACGATGCCACAATGACACTGTTGCTGAAGTTTCTTTAATTAAGACAAAACGTTACATTAGGAGACACTGTAAGCCTTAGTTCGCACCTGCGTAACACACTGCAGCAAAGGACAGTGTGGGGAAATAACCTGGCAATCCTTTAATTGAAAAACAGCATTAATCCTGCCAGACTAAGACTCACCACAGTGGTGACTAGTTACTCTGTGTCGAACTGAGCGACATTGTATTCATATCTAATTCAGTTCATGTTCAGGCCCACTAGAGTACATCAATAATTCTTTAAGCTTTAATATCACACCTTAGGGTATTTTGACACAGTGATGTAATAGATTCACTAGATTCTCCAAAAGCACAGACACTAGTTAGCATAGAGCAAAATACACACCTTACAGGAAAGAGGTCAGCACATCTTCACTGTCGTAGCGGATTTGTTTTTCCTTAAAAAGCTATAATATTTCCTCATTAAAAGCTCTAAGAAGCTCTAGCTTTCTTAACTTGTGTACTTACATTATATCAAATGTTTCAAACAGTGTTCAAATCTGTCATTCTACTCAATCTAACAGCCCCTTTTGTTTGGTCGCCCACTAATGTTAGTGTCCATATCCACTTACTAACATTAATGTTACTTGCAGCTATTGAATTATAATAAAATAATATACAGCGATGAGAAAATACATGACTAAATGTAACGTGGAGAAATCTTTAATACGTTATCTCATCTGTAAATATGATTTCTGCCTTAAAACTTCACAACATCATCTACTGAGGTGTCTTTTATTATTGTTTTAACTGAGAGACTAGCAGCATAAATCATGTACTGAGCCTTTAAACAGCGTTAATACATTTACTCTTCATATACAGGCCGAGTCCCGCCCCTCCTGGTGTGCCCCATGGGACCTAACTTCGGAAAAAATATGAACTGTGGTCAATGGAGAGAGACAAAAAATTGTTTTGATCCTGTTTGGATTGTGCCACCATTTTTATGATGTTTGTCAATTTAAAAGATAATTTTACAACTCAAGAAAGTTACCATTTGCGGTAAAGTAAAGTAACATCTAATTTTGTGTGAAACGGCTCAGCGGACTGGATCTCTCGTCGCACGTGATACACGTCTCCAACACCAACACGGACGTTACCTCGGCATAATTCACCTCGTTCTTCGAGAGCGAGGAGAAAAAGTATTAGAAATTAGAAATCACCATGAATCTGGTCGTATTGTAGCTGCAGAGACATCTTCGGCAGCTCTGAGCAGCTTGTGGAGGAGGAATGGTACGATGACGTCACATCCATGACTTACACATCATATGTGTACATGATGATATGATTCAAACAAAAAAAAATTACTTCACCATTGACTGTAATGAAATTTTAGGTCCCATGGTGCACAGTCTGAATTAATGTCAGTTCCAAAGTGCCCGCAATTGGTGCTTGTAAAAACTTTTGCCATATCGCTGGTCATATTATGTTTGTTTATATATATATATATATATATATGCATAATTTGTCTCAAGTGACCATTATGTGGCAAATCAATGCCAATATAACACAATCTCACAGTGGAGAAGTGGAGTGTGTTGTAGAAATTGCTTCAAAACTTTCTTTTTGATATTATTTCCCCTGCTGTGAAAAGCTGTCGACACTGGGTTTCATTGTAAGTGACATGAATTAAACCTGACAGCACAGCCACTTTGACTTTGAGCTTTCACTTCGCATGTACAAGGGGTTAGTGTTGATATTGGAAAATACAATTCTGCACAGGGAATCACAGTATAATTAAGTTATCAGCTCCACTGATGGTTACCTTTAGGGCATCAATGACCAGGTCCCGGGCCTCCAGCTCTCCCTCCAGGATGCTGAAAAGCATCAGCAACTCTGGCTTGGTCAAACTTTCCATGTTCAGCTTGGACTGAAAAAAGATAAGAACAAAGGCCTTCTGGGTGACTAGATGATCATATAGTATTTAACATTACTTTGAAGTAAAAATGCATATATGATATCAAAATGCAATGTCTCCTTAAGCATCTCCAAAAGGCTGAGTGAAACCTAGACCAAAAACAGCTCATTTTTGCTCTTTAGACCATTTCTGAAGCCTGTGTTGACGTCTCATTAGATAGTAAAGTTAGCTACAACATCACCAGTGCTAAATATATTACTAATGTGAAAGTTAGATAACCTTAAAAGTAGTCTAAATATACGCTAACAAGTCAGTTACATGTAACATAAAGCTTAACTGTATCAGTGGTTAGCAACCTAAATGATCAATCTCTGTTTGTTTTAGACAGCTAGGTAGCTAGCAGCTAGCGAGCTGCTAGTAGCGGCAACAAGTTTTGGGTTGAACAATGACTGGGTTTTTTTTTTTATTATTAGCTTTCAGATTTTTTTTTTAATTTGGTTTGTAGAATTAATTGTGTAATAAATCTCCAGCCTAATCCAATTCAAACCCAAGATTATAAAGATTACAAAAACTTCAATGACAATATTTTTTTACATTGCTAATATCTGATGCTTTATGACATAGTTAGAAGGCTATTCTCTATTTAGGTTTCCAGAGGATTTATAAATATAAAGATGCCATCTGAATTTCACATACAATCATTTCTTTGAACCGTTCTTTTTCTAGAGCAGAATGGTACATCTTACATTTTTTCAATGAAAAAAAAAAAACAAGAATTTGGTGCACAACTCATTTTTAATTTATTTTTAGTTTGGGTCTTTTCTGTTATTAAAGACAGATGTACAATCGTTCTGGCCCAGAAAACGAACAGTTCAAAGGAGTCGTTTAAATCTTAATACTATTGATGTCCGTGATGAATGTATGTTACACGTCTGACCCCCAACTCTGCATGGACATGTTCATATTGGTTTATTTCATTTTTACAGGCTCGACCTACACTCCTAAAACTTCCTAAAAGGACACATTTAAAAAAAAAAAAACAAAAAAAAACATGAAACACAGCTTCTTGCATTTTCCCACAAGTATTTTTTTCAGTCATTTAATTTCATCTTGAAAACAAAGAGCTATGTTTTCCAGTTGCCTGCAAATCAGACATCCAGGCAGACATCTGATCTACCCACTGAGTTATGAGCTTTATGTGGATATTGGGTATTATCTTGGAAGAAATAACTTCACAGCGGGAATTTCGGAAACGAGCGTATGCAATATGTAATCCATTTTTTTTTTCTCCTGTTATGAGAATAGTTCAGTAGAACACTACTTTGAAATCTACCATCAGTAGTATTACAGGTGTGTGGCATCTCTCAACAAAGATTTAAGGATTTTGTATTAAGCAAACACAACCACTCTTTACAGGCAGCATGACTGAGATGGCATGGCTAAATGAAACATATCATCAATACCAGCTGACATTCAACCACCGATGGATCAGACATCATCTACGACAGATTTCAGCACTAGTCTAAGACCTAAAGCTTACTAATAATGTGCATATAACCCAACTTTAAAGTTCAGTGCTGGTATAATATCAAATGGCTTTGTCTTGTTTTCCTAGCGCATGTTCCTTTCATAATGGGTACCGTGACAGTTAGTTATTTTGTGTTGGAGATGTGATGTGGTCTCTTTGTAGTGTCTCTGCACTCTAATCTCACAGCTGTCTTGGTTCGGTTGACAAGCCCTGCGGTGTCCACACCTCAAACATCCAACCGCACTCTGGCCAAGTGAAATGTATGCAGGCCCCCTCTTTGAAATACGATCAAAGCTGTTGATGTTATTACACTAAGCATCCTTTTCAGATGAAAACCATCATGCAGGAGAGATGAACGCTGCACTGACTGAGTACCTAATAGCAGAAATGCTGTTGTTTGACTCACAAAAATGTGCTAAGTGGCTGATAGGGTGGTGGTGG
>JAPQRN010000021.1:6028949-6059447 GCA_037367275.1 Coranthus polyacanthus
ACACTCACGACGGTTTCCGAGAGGTAGGGAGGGCTGGTGATACAGGGTCTGGTGATACAGGGTCTGGTGATACAGGGGCTGGTGATACAGGGTCTGGTGATACAGGGGCTGGTGATACAGGGGCTGGTGATACAGGGGCTGGTGATACAGGGCTGGTGATACAGGGCTGGCATAGTGAGTGAGAGAGGCGCACATTGTACTTTGTGCTGGAGGAAAGGAAGCGCGCTGCTCCTCGCCGCCGCATCTCACTTTCCAAACACTGCCGGTATTAAAGAACAAAGAGGACAGGATGTAGAGTCCTTCAGAGGACATCTAGACATCCTGCCGTGCTTGGCTCTAGTTTTTTTTTTTTTTTTTTTTTTTTGTTGATCTCAGAAGCTGATCAGTTCTGCTCCCTCGGCTGCGTTTGGGCGCTCCGTTCTGTGCAGGAGTCCGTCGACCGACCGGTGCAGCTTCTTCTTCTTTTTCTTCTTCTTCTTCTTCTGTTCATCTCGCTGGATGGGTCCGTCGTCTCTCACCTGCAACTGAGGACTCAGTTTTTGTAGAAACTCGGGATTCTCATAACAGAAATTGGAAGAATCCCCCCCCACACCACCACCACCACCACCACTTTTATCCGTGAGTTTGTGTTTTTGCAAACAATTACTAGACATATTTCATAGAATATGCTTAAATGACTTCCCACGTTACCCGGTTAACCAACACTTTGTGCATTAAAAAAAAGTATACATTTGAGATCTTGTCGTGCAGGGTTTGTTTATACAGCCATGTACTTACAGTGGCAACATTTTCTTATTAATTTATGATGTCAAGTGCATTAAATTCGACTACCTATGTATTAAATTATACTTCACGGAGGTAAATCTGATGCAGGTCGATTCAACAGGTTTCAGTTCACAGATAGTCTTTTTAGTTCAATGATGTTACTCCGGACAGATTTGTGGTTTGTGGTTGTAGTCCATACTGATGCTGCTGATGTTGTTAAATTGCATTAATCGTATAAAACTGATGAATTTATTCCTATTTAATTAATTTATTCACGCATGCAAACGTGTGTTATTGGCCAGTTATTGTGCAGGAGCATTGTGGTCAAACTATAAAAAATTTACACCAGTGTCAACTTAACTACGGATCAGCCTAGAGACTCTATTAAAACACAAAAAAAAACCAAAAAAACACCTGAACTGAGCATTTCAGTCCCACAGAAAGTGTTTGAGACTAGGCAGCATTTACCTGCCAACGTACAATTGTTCATTACAAATTCTTGTTTTTCTGGAAATCGGATGGCATTTTAGGCAGGTTGGATTTGATTGAAAGCAGCCAAGACTGAAAGGAAATCCAGTGGGGAGAAAAATCAAATGTCATGAGCTTC
Organism: Coranthus polyacanthus; assembly: GCA_037367275.1. Lineage (NCBI taxonomy): Eukaryota > Metazoa > Chordata > Actinopteri > Kurtiformes > Apogonidae > Coranthus > Coranthus polyacanthus. The sequence continues at coordinate 6,030,322 of JAPQRN010000021.1, forward strand.
AGTCTGTCTGCAATGCTTTGATGGCACACTGATAATCTGATCAGCAAATGTTTCCTTCTCCTCTTTTTGCCGTATGTTTGTCAGATGCCAAAATATTCTGAGGAAAGAAGGGTCTGAAGGTGAGGAGGACTACTTTACAATGGCCACAGGAGTAGCGGCATGGCTCCCTTTTGCCAGGGCAGCGGCAATTGGTTGGATGCCTGTTGCCAACTGCCCCATGCCTGTTGCACCCAGAGACAACAGCAAGAGACAGGACGAACTGATCATCCTCAATGTCAGCGGTCGGCGTTTTCAAACCTGGCGAACCACACTGGACCGCTACCCAGACACCCTGCTGGGCAGCTCTGAAAAAGACTTTTTTTACAATGAGGAAACCAAGGAGTACTTCTTTGACCGCGACCCCGATGCCTTCCGAAGCATCCTCAACTTCTACCGGACAGGGAAGCTCCACTACCCCCGTCACGAGTGCATCTCGGCCTACGATGAGGAGCTGACCTTCTTTGGCATCATCCCTGAGATCATTGGGGACTGCTGTTATGAAGAGTACAAGGACAGGAAAAGGGAGAATTTAGAGCGACTCCAGGATGATCAGGAGGAGAACAAGGACCTGAAGCTGCCCAACATGAACTTTAGGGAGACCATGTGGCGGGCCTTTGAGAACCCACACACCTCCACGATGGCCCTTGTCTTCTACTACGTCACTGGCTTCTTTATCGCCATCTCAGTCATCACAAATGTGGTTGAGACGGTGCCCTGTGGTTCTACCGCCAACCAGAAAGACATGCCATGCGGTGAGCGCTACACGGTGGCGTTCTTCTGTATGGACACCGCCTGTGTCATGATATTCACAGTAGAGTACCTGCTGCGCTTGTTTGCAGCGCCTAGCCGTTACCGTTTCATGCGCTCTGTGATGAGCATCATTGACGTGGTGGCCATCTTGCCGTACTACATCGGCCTGGTGATGACCAACAATGAAGACGTGAGCGGCGCTTTTGTGACGCTGCGCGTGTTTCGAGTATTCCGTATCTTCAAGTTCTCCCGTCACTCGCAGGGCCTGCGGATCCTGGGTTATACTCTCAAGAGTTGTGCTTCGGAGCTCGGCTTCCTCCTCTTCTCTCTCACCATGGCCATCATCATCTTCGCCACAGTCATGTTCTACGCGGAGAAGGGCTCCAGCTCCAGCAAGTTCACCAGCATCCCTGCATCGTTCTGGTACACCATTGTCACCATGACTACGTTGGGGTGAGTAATAGACATATGCGCACCCACATATGCACACACAAAGGTACCGACATTCATACACATACATACTGCAAGCATCTTTTATCTCCAATTTGCTCTGCCATACTCAAAAATACATCTAAACCTTTTGTGATTGTAATGGATACACTGGATGCATTTTCTTGTGGATTTTATATAAATTGAATAATTTATGAAAACCACTTTGAATTTCAAATCAGCATTAAGACAGCATGCCCCCATGCCTCGGTACACTACAGCTTACACTGTAGTATGTATCTACAAGCGCAAACACTTGTGGCTCACTTAGAGCTTGCCAAATCAGGAGATGGTGGTTGAAAATTGAAACAATGAAAAGATGCTGTGACTTCATCGACGCAGAGCTATATTTGCTGGGGTTCTTTTTTTTGTTTTACCTTGGAAATAAATGTTCTGTTTCCAAACTTTAGAGAAAATGATTCATCAGATGTTAGTTGTTGTTTTACCTGACAGTAAGACTGAATCAGTGTGGATACAATCATACTGACACTGATATCACACATAGTTGGTGAGTTAACACACAGCTAATATCTAATATCCAATTAGATGACACAATTCCTCATTTTTGCGGTTCAGTTTGCTTTCCAGATTTAAAAATGAGATGTTACTTTATTTGCGACTGGTTTCTTTTGAAATAGTTGACAGCACTCTGTATTTATGCGCTGCATGTAAAGAAATGCACTTATATAAATTCCTAAGGAATTTATATAAGTGCATTATAAAGTCAGATTTCTCTGCTGTGTGCCTCGAGGCAAGGTGTCCCACGAGAGCGCCTCTGTCACCTTTATTATGATTCCACTCCACTCTTAATCTTTCACACAGGCTCACTGAGATTCAGTGCCATGAATGGCAGGGTGAACTTGAAAGTGTTCCTGAAGTTTGGCTGACTAAAGTAGTCTATTATGAAGGCACAGTGGAGGAATAATTACTTTTCACCCTCTAGATGGATTACGCTTCATCTCTAAATGTTAAACTGTCTTTGGCAGATTACATTATATGTTTCATAGTTTCGATAAAACATTTACAAGTGTGATTGCACGTGTAGCTTCATATTATTTTGACACTCCGTTCCATTTCTTCAGGGCGTAGTCTTTGAATCCAGTTTTGTCAAGTTCAGTGTGAACAGGGGGTTCGACTAATGTCCTGTGACCTGACATTGTAAGTACTGTGTTTATTTGTAACCAGAGAGCAGAGGTAACCAGTCGGAGCCTTATAGCTAAACACGATACACTGAATATTCCACTATTCATGTCACATTGAGAATATGACATTATTCTGAATACGGCTTAAAGATTGGGTGAAAAAATCATATTGCGATTATTGTGAACAAATTTGATGCTATTTGCTTGGTTATCTAGGAAAATGGACAGATTACTGATCATTTTGAATGGATATATTGCTTCTTTTTTTCAACTCAAACATCCAACTTAAATTAATATAAAAACTACAGAAGACGAATGTAGCAACTTTTATTATTTTTTTAGTATTATTTAGCATGTTTTACACAGTATCTCTCTCTGCTCAGTGTCACTGAATCTGAAACATCACCATACCCAGACCGGACCTTTAAATTGCAGCCTTTTGCGATTATATAATTGCACAGACTGACATTGTGATTCGATTAATTGTGCAGCTCTAATTCTGAATTTAACAGGTGTCATGTAATTGGCATATTCTGAATTAGGCGTCTTACGATCAGCTGGGCTAGAGGCAAAGATCCTCGCTGGTAGAGATGCATGCTCCAAAGATGGAAGTAAGAAACACACCTACTTTTAAACATTAGAATAACAACAGGTTCTTGGATATGCTCAAATATCGAAAAGCCGACCTTTTCAAGAAGGACTTTGGAGGAATGAAAGAGAGAGGCAGTGAAAAACTCTGCAGGTAAACAGGAATATTCATTTTCAGTAGCCTTTTAAACAGCTTATTGGGAATGTCTTTTTCAGAATGAGGGCAAAAAATGACAAGAAAACGTAGTCCATGCTGCTCCCTTCTATTTCTTAAGGAGGATGATCCTTTTCATGTAGCAAGCAATGGTGGGTGAAAAAAGTACCATCTGTGATGAAAGCATTCCGTGAACTACAGCATGAAGACGCTGTAAAGATGCTGTAAGGTGATGGGAGAAGCACTGTACATCAAATACCCCCACAATCGAGCACAGACAGCATTGTATAATGGCCTTTTGACTAGCAGAAGAGAAACATGATTTATTTCTATACCAGTTCTGACCTTCAGTATGTTTGAGTTTGTCATTGAGCACAATCAATAATTTGCTAACTTGCTACAGTTCATCAGTCATGTGTTGGAATGGTGCGTTGTCCGTCATGTCATTGGTCATCATGTCATTGCCGGAGCAGAACTACAAAACCATTTGATATTTTTCCAGTAAACTACTCGTAAACTGTTGGAGAAACTACTCGACTTATCTGCTGTCAATGGGAAAACTCAGTGAAAGTAAGCTAACATTACTAACAAGTACTTCATCACTTCATCACATACTTTTGGAGTTTGGGGGGTGGGGGCGGATGCCGTCCTCTGATGGCTCTTGTTTGCTGTTTTGCGTCGTCACTGTTGTCTGTTAGCCTAAAGTGTTCATTATTGAGGAACATCTGCTCAAAAACATACAAATACCGGACGGCTGTCATGCAGGATGTTCTGTACACACTCAACTTTCTACCCTCTACAGGGAAATTAGACTCGTTTCATAAACCATGGACAAATAGACAGTTATTTGTTCGTTATGTCACTTAGTTTGCTTTGCACAAATAATGAGAGGGAAACCTAATGAAAAGTCATCCAGGTCAGTCCAGACCAGTATGTGCCATTAGTCTCCTCCACTGCGTAAGGCCTGAATAGGCTGCCTGACCTTACCTGTTCTGCAGTATCTGAGTGTGTTTGTGTGTATTATAAGTGTTACAAGAGTCTTTTGTAGCACACATTCAAAAGAATAGAAATGCTAACATGAAAGCATTATGTAAATTGTGTGAACAATGAGTGTGAAGCCATTATGTCCAACACAATTGGCAGCACTAAGAGTCTATCTCCAGCTCCACTAGTAGTGATCTCCATGATCAACCAAGGACAGTCACTTGCAATCAGGACACCTATCAGCCGATGCATGTTCAAGGCTTGTGCTATCATTTTGCGAGTGCTGAAGTTCAGCGTATTTTGCTTTAAAACCACATCTGAAAATATTGGCATACACAACATGAATATCAGAACTAATGCAAAGGCAGTGCATGCTGTTTGGTCACACTTCCTGTGCTCTTCATAGACAAATTGTGTTTCATGACCACCTCCACTTTTTTAATGTGCAGTAAGAGAGGTTTATCAATCCGTAATTATGAGTATAAGTGAACACACAGCAGCCTTTCTCAGTGTTCCCTGCTGCCTGTTGTTGTTTACCTGCTGAAGGGACATGCTCAAGTAATGAAGTCACCAATAACCCATCTGTCAGCGCACGTTAAAAGCCACAAGGGGAAAAAATGTCACTTTCTTTGAAAATACAGTACGTGAAGAGAATAAAGAGAGTGTTTTTTAGTTATTTGAGCTATAATTGTCCTTGTCTGTTGCTTTTTCTCTTTTAATGAAAAGTACTAATCTGCGTCCATTAAGGTTTGCCGTCGTGTGGATAGTTACATCTGGGTCTGTCTGTAACATGTAAATGAATTGAAGCCAGGCCTGCATGATATGAGGAAAATCAGCAACATGCACCTAACGATTATTTTCATTGCAGATCATTATTTATTTTCTTTATTAATCGCTTGGTTAATTGGATGTCTTGTTTGGTCACAGCCCATAGATATTCAGTTTACTGTCACAGAGGAGGAAAGAAACCACAACATATTCATATTTAAGGAGGTGGAAGCAGAGAATCATTTCTTTTCTCTTAGAAATTATCCATCATTGTTGTTAAACCACAAGTTCCCAACACAGGGGCCACAGCGCCACCTCTGCTCAGTCACACCCAAGATTATATAATCCTGCCCCTTTTCACCTGTAAAGCCTCTTTTTCCTCCAGACGGAGAACAAGAAGAACCAACATTAGTAAGTGAATGTAAAAGGAGCTTTATGTTTTCATGTTCTATTCATGCAGTACCTTATAATTTAATATTTCATGGTTGTTTGTGTTCCAACAGTTTTTCCTAAGTTTAATTCCTACCCGAATAAACTGAAGATGGAGGATGCATTAAATAAGTAAGCCTAATTTATTTTCATTCGGCAAATAATTCAATAGTATTGACGTTTGATTGGACTTATTGTATTTATTTTATGCCTTTGTGTATTTGTTTATTTATTTGTACAGAAAAATCATTCACCTATCTGCTCATACCTGAACTTAATAAACCCTTTGGAAGCGGCTTGGGAATCCTGTGTGTCTGAATGTGAACATGTTTGAACTGAGAACACCATCACAGCTGTGTTTTTTTTTTTTTCCAATTGTAGCTGAATGCGCGATAAGATTGTTCAATTTTGCGACGATGATATGTAAAGTAACCTTGCAACAAAATGACACCAATTCATCTGAGTCTAGCTGCGGTGTCATCTGATTGGATAAATGCATGGCCCATGTAGCCAGGTCTCCATCTGACTGGTCAAATGTTTGCATGCTGAGAGTGAATTCATGCCGCATGTAAGTTAAAGATGCAAGCAAACGGTATACCCACTACATTTTTGTTATTCCCTGTCATTTATTTTTAAATGTTAATTTCTGTTTCCATAGATACTGCAAAACAATCAATAGAGTGCAATAAACTAGCAAAAGGTTTGCATGCTGAGTGCGGATGCATGCTGCGTGTAAATTAAAGATACAAGCAAGCGGTACACCCATAAATCATCAAGTGCTTACACAGTATTTTATCCATTTAAGTGCATTGCAAGTTGTGCACACAGTACTTATTATAGAAAACCTAGCATTACTACGCCAAACACATTGAAGACCGTGACCATTAAACTCCAGCAAAATCTAATTCTTCTTCCACAAGCGTTCCTCATTAAAAGTCCAACAATTGTGCCAACGTGTGGCTTGTGTGGTATGTACTTTGAATACAAAATCCAACATATACACTGGCACATTAGCGACTCTAAAAAGGGTGTAAAGATCTAAGCCTCTGATGCTCACAGCTTAAAGTCAAGCATGTCAACTATTTCATCAGATTTTATTTTGTCTTACAATTTCAAAGCGCGCATATCTTTATTGCTAATGCATATGATTTACACACACACACGCAGGCAGTCATTGCTTTTGATCTTGTCTCGCCTTTATGACCTGCCTCCCTGCGTCCTCTCCGTGTCTGCAGGAGCCCAGACAGCACAGCGCAGCAGTTCTGGGTAATGGGCTGGAGCTGAGGGAAATGAGTGAGAGAAAGGGACTGACTGGCTTTATAATCAGGCACTTTCACTGTCCAGGAACAGTGGTGTTAAATCAACCTCAGGTGGCTGATAAAAGGATCTGGATTGAATCTCAGCGAGGTTGACTCCCTGCTGTTGCCTGCCAGCGCTGCCGCTGTCGGAGCCGACCGGACGCCAGGTCGCTGGCATCGGTGGGACGGCATCCTAAAGATTGATGAGGAAGGAGAAAGCCCTTTCTCCCTCTTTTCTTTCCCTCCCTAACGGTATTGCTCTCCACTACCCCCCTCGTCCCCCACGAATCTCCCAGGGGAGCAGCTATTTTGAGAACACAGGCTCTTTGTGTGAGAGGGAGTTATCTTTTTCGACTACAATCAGATAACACTACAGGCACAATGAATGAAAGTAATCATTTTTACCTGCATGACAGGTGCAGAGAAAGCAAAGGTTCATTGACATGCCAGCAGCTCTCCCAAGCCTCCCACACCTCTAAAAACATTATTAACCCAATAATGAGAGAAATATTAATGAGGTGCGCATTGAAATCTGACTCTGGTGTTATAATTAGAGTGATTCTCCCAGTTGTAGAGTCCTGGTCCTGGACGAAGGCTTCTTCTATTGCAGAAAGTGAGAGAAAATGTTGTTATGCATGTAGGTCATGTTCTCATCTCTGCCTTAATCAGTGGCTATATATAATCCGCTTCTTTCTTCAGAGAGACTTTTAGCTCACTCCCTTCTGTGTTCTCTGTGCAACATCTCTATTAGACAAAGTGGACTGGGCCTAGGGGCCAAAGGCAGGAAGAGAGAGGTCAGACGAGTTGTGCTTTGGGTTCACAAGAACTCTGTGCTGCAGGGTTGGTCAGAATATGAAGGAAGAGGCTGAGAAAGTCCAAACAAACTTTACATTTCAGGGATCATTACTTGAGAAACTGAGAGAAACAGCAAAACCTCAAATATGAGAAGCTGCAACCTTTCCACTTTACAAATAAGTAAACTGGATTATTCTTTTAGCTCTGCATATAGTCCCAGAAAACAGATAGATTTTGTATGAACGAAGTGTTGGAGCCATTTGTGTAAAAGGCAACAAATGTTTATGTTTTATATTGTTCGTTGTATTGCATTTGGATTCACTAAGGAATCCAAACACCTTATTCACTAAGGATAAGGTGCAGCAGTCTAGTTTTATTATGGGTTATAAATTAAAGTTCTTCTTATTAAGCCTAATTAGAACCAATTATAGCTGAGTCAGCCTTGGCCTCTGATTGGTTGACATGTTTAACACGCCACCTGTCACTTTAGTTAAAGGTTGAGTATGTAAGATTTAGGAGGATTTAACTGCAGAAATGAAATGTAATCTTCATAATGATGTTTTCATTCACATTTAATCACCTTAGAATGAGCCGTTTCTATCTACAGATCTCCTGCTTGGAGTCCAGCGTGTTGTGCTGCCACCTTTCTACTGCAGCTCAGAATGGAGCTTTTCTTTTTCTTCTTTTTCCCTTTCATAGTGGGCGGCGTTCGGCATTAAGGTGTATTACCGTCACCTACTATGTTTGATAACACTACAGGCCTCAAAGAAAGATAAGAAGGGATTTGGATATTTCACCCATTACAGTAGGTAATATGATTAGAAGATTCAAGGAACGTGGATGTTATTCAGTGTGTACAGGGCACTACTGGCCTTTGAGGAACTTTGTTTTTAATCTTTTCAATAATTTTCTCACACATTAGTTGTCAAATTGTTGATCCTCGGTCCATCTTTGCTCCTCAGCAACTCGACATTTCCTGGATGCTGCTTTTGTACCAAATCATGATTCTAGTCACCAGTTTCAAAGCACATTATTTCATTGTTTTAACTCATTATTAGTTGCTTGTGTTCCAACTTTTTCTTGAATGCGTTTCAAATGAAATGAAGTCAACCAGACAAAATATGACATGTTGTACATAAGTAAAACTACATTTTAATGTAGTTGTGTATTGTTTTCTTTTTTATTTTCCGTCGTCCATACTGTGCCAACTATTTCTTATTTGGGGTTGTAATAGTAAATGGCAATTAATTCTGGACACATTGTTTTGTTAATAATTCAGGACCTCTGTGCCTCGCTGAAACTGTACTGGAATGGAAGTTCCTCCACACAAATCATCGGAGGTTGCATATTGTGGTGAATTTCAATGGCAGTCTGCTTTCAAATAGAATTAATGGGGCTATTTTGTTGCCTCGCTGAATCCCTGGGGTTAAAACAAGTGCAGCTTGTAGGAAATTAGAAATATTCTTGCTTTATCAGGCCAGGATGCTCTAGAGCCAATTCCCCAATACATGGCTCTTTAATAGAAACCTTTCTAATGATAGCTGTGCAATTTAATTTAGCTTCAACACAGGTTCATTTAACACCTTAACTCATTTAAAAAGGAATTAAACTTGCAAAGGATAGTGGTGTCAAGGAAGCTTAACGACCTCTGTTCTCCATCTCTATTATTATTTATTATCTCTCTCCTCCTCTTCCTCATGCGTTGAAATGACCAACCCTTTATCCCAGCGTCCCATGTGTTTGGGAAACATTCATCATCTACACACGTACATTTATGACCCCTAGTTTGACGCCACTTTGCTGATAACACTGCAGTGTTGTCTTTTAGATGCCCCGAATTTAATCTGCATCAGTTTTTTTTTCCCCCCGTTTCCTCTTTTGGGGGCGAGGCAGCAGTACATCACGTGTGCCAAATCACAAAAATCACACCCACAAGCAGCAAGGGTAGCAGCATAAAAAACCTTTTTCATTATTTCTTGATAGAGGTTTAGCATCCTGTGGTGTATAGGGCGGGTGCTGACTTGCAGTAAATTTTACATCTTTCATTAATGAATTGCAAAATCACTTAATGTCATGACAGAAAACTCAACACAACATTTTATGGGTAACCAGTTTTGGTATTGCAGATCAAATAAACGGTGCTGTTTGCCCCTCTGTATTCCTATAGAGAGCGCACAAAACATTCACAGTTCAGTTCAGTACCTGGCTTTGGGGTTTCAGGACAGTAATACTCATTAACTCTGATTTTTATTGTATGTTTGAGACGCTGGAATGCTAGCATACTGCAAATTGAAATAAAAAGAAAATTAACAAATGCGCCAAAATAAATAAAAGTATACATATACTGGGGAAAAAAGTCACTCACTGAACCGGACAGCAATAGATTTGCGTTGGACGGGATTTTAAGAGCGAAAACACCAATGCGCAGTTTTCTACAGCCTGTAAACGGAGCAAAGAGGTTCAGAAGGGTCATTTCTTCAGACCACTTGAATTGGGACCTGCTAAAAGGTTATTTAGAATTTATCATGATTATTTGCCCAAAAAAACCCATGCGCTGAAGCTTCAACTCATTCAAACAAGCAATTTTGGCATCGCTCAACCAGACCTTTGTCAATCTTCAGTCCATCTTTAAAAAGCTCACTAAGTTTTTTTTTTTAGTTTCCATGTTTTGTTTTTATCTTTTCAACTCTATTTCTATGAGACGAGATTACCTTCAGAAACTAAAAACACTGAAGTAGGAATTTGAATGATTGAAAGTCAATATTCAAAGGATAAAACTGAGTCATGTCGCTGAAAAAGCGAGTGTGAAGTCTCTGAAGAAATATCTACAAAGCATGTCTCAAAACTTTGAAGAATTCTAACACTGTCAACATCATAAAAGTAAAGTGATTACTTTAAGCACTCGAGTCATGTTTTACAACCTTTACCTCCTATTTTTTAACTTTGAAACCACAGCTGCACTTTCAAATCTTACTTTTCATCTGCCACATACCTTCTTTTAATGTTTTGATTTGTGAAGGCAATCTCGCCTCATTTTTTCCTCTTGTAAAACCTAATTGTTGAGGCGCAAATGGTCTGAACATGGCCGCCTGCAGTCAGTGGGATTTTTTCGGATAAAAAAAAAAAAAACACATTTTAAAACCGTTAACGTATCCTTTCTTCTTGCCTTATCAAATCCCTTAATCTCTCTTGAATTTTTCATATGTTTTAAAAACAAAACCAGGGGAAAGAAAACTGGCAGCCTCATTTTATGCCACAGGGTTGGATTTTGTTTCATGTCATCTTGCTTCAACAGACGATCTTTCTGCTTTAATCAAGAGCTGTTAGTGACTCTGATCTTTCTTCTTGTGCTCCACATTTAACACACATTGAAAACATGCCGCTGTGTGAGTTTGGAGAAAAAAGAGACTACTTTGTGTGGCAAGAAGAAACAGAAAATGCAGAAATGAAAGATGTATGTAAAATAGTAAATGTTTGTGTACAGGTATGTGGCCGAAAAGTGTCCACGGCACTTTTTGTCAAGTGTCCAGTCTGAATTCAGCCTTTCAGAATGTATCAGTAAATGAAAGAAAACTGTTGCCGAGTGGCCTTGAAATGCTGGCACGGAGACTCAGACAAGTGTGTGTTATTAAATTTGGCCAGATTCAAGAACAAAGAGAGGCAAAGTGTACAGAGATGGCGTCAAATGCAGACAAAAGGAAAGGTTTAGAAGAAACACAGTCGGGGAAAAAAAAAAAAACCTTAAGACACGCTAAAAAAAAAAAAAAGGCACAGTGAGTAGCAATTAACAATGTCACCACCGGATAGATGAGGGGAAGTAGAAAGAAAGGAGGGCATGCGAGGGGTGGTGGGGAGACAGAAAGAAAAACAAAGCAGCGAACAGGTGAAGTTAAATTAGAAAGTGCGGAAAAGCGAGGCGGCGAGGAAGAGTCAAGACGTGATGCTATCTCGTACAGTTTCCAACATGCTATCTCAAGATGTTTGTATCAGGGCACCGAGAAGAACCTTGAATGACACGGCAATGCTCTGTAAACCGAATGAGGGGGTTATTTTTAGATACCTGGCCCTTATCGCGCTGCACAGCTGGCGAGGGTTTGGCCCTGAAAAGGTAAAGAAAATGTACTAATAACCTTCAGTGAGCTGCCACGGAGGATACAGACAGGAAAACAGTAGTGGACGCTAAAGGTTAATTGCTCGTAGGCGCAAGAAAGAATTGCCGTTTGTGTGTAAGCAAAAAGAAATTGATAATAAATTACAAATACCAGTACGCATAAAGTGTGTGTGTGTGTGAGCACACGTGGTTCATATACCGATCTGACATTATAAATGACCAGCATGTTTATTTAGATTTTCCATTACAGTTTCAAATGTAGCTCTAGGATACAATCTCACGCCTACCTTTTCACCTCAATTTTAAATATCAATTTATATGCAGCAGATGTTGAAAAAAAAGATACAAATGTACAGTGTAGGTACTGGACATTTGTTTAAATCAAGTGTATTTTTTGAAAGTGGTGACGTGGTCATATTTCATTCTAACGTTTATAAGGCGAGATATGGTATCCATTAAGAGAAATGAGCTTTGTGATGGACCAGTCAAGTCAACATCTGGGGGTTTGTAATAATGTAGACACACAATACATTTATGCACAGAGTATCATAGTGCATTGCACAGTAATTTGCATTTCCTTTGGTTTTAAAAAAAGGTGGGGTTTTTTTTAAAACTGAGGATATGGCACAATATACGAACATTTAGTGATGTTCGTATTGATCACAGTTATTTGAAGTAATATACATAATTGTGATAATCGCCTCCATTCACCTGCATAAAAACAGAAGCGACACATTTTAGCGCCATTTCCCATCGTTTGACTGGCTGGTCAATCACATATTTCACCCCTACCGACACCACCTCACTGAAAACACCGGTGATTAGACAAAGTCTTGCCATTCCCTTCTGCCTTCTGTAGACTTTCTGTAAACAGATTCAAGGGACGTTGCTGAATTCTTGTTTCCTCCTAGACCACTAGAATTACAATATGCTGAAAGGTAATGCCAAAGACCTACTGCAAACTGAAGCTTTAAGAATAGAAACCTGCTCAGCTACCTGAAAAATAAGTTTCTGGTAACCCTTCTTTACACCTGTTATGTTTATAAAGTGTGCGGCAGCGAAGTGATGATTCCCTCAGTGCTGAACAGTCAAAGCTATCATCCAACAAAGCAAACTTAGCCCCGATAGGTCTTCATATTGTTGAGACAAGTACAGCTTGCAGTTTAACATGATTTGTGACATTTTGTGTGGCCTTTAATATAAACAGTATGCTATTTTTGTCATGTATTTCTATCTTTCAATGTGTTCGCGTGTAAAATTAGGCTACCATTGACGCATGATTCGTGCATGAGGATGATTCATCCCTAGTTCACTTAAAGATAACGGCATGCGGCATATTCTTGCCATCAAAGCGTGGCTGTGCAGCATAAAAAGCTTCGCTCACTTTAACTCGAAGATAAGAAAAAAAAAAAAAAACCTTTCTTTGACGCCGACCGCTGTAAAACAAAAGAAAAGAAGAACACTGATAGTGAACACAACAGCGATTTCTTTTTCAATTCAAGATGCACAAAAGAAAGGGTTCTTCCTGATCAGAAACAACAGATGCTACATTTGTAGAGGACTTGATTTTCCTTCCTGCCCTTGTAAAACATAAAATATTTTTTATTGAACATATTGTCTGTCATAGTGAAGTGCACTACTATTACCTGAAATAAACAGTGTGCCTCGCTCTCTCTCCACTCCGCCGTAGAGCTGACGGACTCACAGCAGCTGCTACTTTTCATTGATATCTTATTCTTATTATTCATGTCCTTATTCATACGATAAATGAAAGCTCAATGAAATGCTTTATAAAGATTGTATCTGTCACTTCTGACTGAAAAAGTGGGGGGGTTAAAAAAAAAAAAGTGGGAAGCCACGGTATAGTTTGCTCACTCACAATGCGTATGGCCGAGTGGAGTAATGATTTCCCTCAGCGCTGAACAATAATAGCCATCAGCCAACAAAGCAATTTACAGCACCTATGGGCCGTCACTTTTGTCAGTTTATCCATAAACTTGGGAGTGTTTAAAACATCGCTTTAGCTGCACTCATTTACAGTCACCATAAAAGGATGTAAGCTGACTGTCTGACTGTCTGACCTGAATTTGACGCTCCGTGCCCCCAGCTGTGCCGTGGAGACAAAAAAAAAAAAGAAAAAAAGCATGTGTCAAACAGTGACGTGGCTTTTTGAACATAAAAGCCAGTGAACAAGTACTGAACAATGAAACAGATGTGCTTCTCAGATTGCTGCTGAATGTGCTTAACGACTGTGGTTGCAACTTCATTTGAATGCTGGACCAGTGCATAAATAAATGCGCGACTTCTTTGATCTACACAGAAGTCATTTTGGCGTTTGGCTGTTGTGTTCTTTCTTTGGCAGTAACGATACAACTAAACATGAGCTTAATACAGACACCTTTGTTCTTTTATGCAACTGAGCTCTGTGTTTAAAATGAAGTCTTTCTTATTTATTAGTGTTTTCCTGTAAAATTACAATTAAATATGCAGAAGTCAGGCTGTGGAAGCGTAAAATACATGCACCCTCTGCAATAGGAAATACCAGAACACGTTTCATTCTGTGTACAATAAGTGCAATTAACTTAAGGATTGACATTGAGGAGACATTAATACTTGCCAGCCTGGTTTTCTCTCTGCAGTTTGAATAGTATGGAGAAGAGTCATTTTCTGGCAAAGTTCTGTGAACAGTGTTGTCAAGTGTTTGCTTTCAGTACAAAAACGGCATACAAATGATAAACTTGGCAGCATAAATAAACAGATAAACAACATCCGCAAGCATCTTACTGATTACCATTCTAGCCTTCATGAAAGGCTTCATTCAGAATTGTTATCCTCTATCAAACAGCTCCATTCCCGGCCATGTCAACATGACACATCTCTCTCAAAGTGAATCAACAGCTCTGCATGCCAATTATACTGACATCTCAAGGCTACAATGGCCTCGGTATCCTCGCGGAATAAGACGCTCTCGACGGCCTGTTATTCTCACATGAGGGTGGTTTCTTCCTTCGCAACTACTCTAGTGTTTTGAGTCCTTCACTGAGATGTCGTCATGGACAGAGATTGTGAATCAGACTCAGAATACTCCTTCACCTCAGACAAAAAAACGTGCATTTTAGGATGAGAAAAAGCTCCTGCCCAAGGCCCTGCCTTTTGCAGGATCCTGTAAAGTAATGACGTGAAGGAGCAGTTTTTATAGAATGCCAAAATCTGCAAGACCTTTTACTGGACTATTGGCTCGTGCATTCATTTTGCAATATTATTTTATGGATTCATGCTTTGGCTGAAGCCTAGTAAAAGAACAGTTAATCTATAAACCGTGTTCAACTGGAAAGCACTCATTCTGGTACAGGCACAGGTTAGTATATTGAACAGATTTTCTTAGAGTGAAAGTCATTTTGGTCTTTTACTTATCTAACTCCTCTGAGGATCAAAGTTTTGACAAATATTGAGTTGCATCTATCAAATTCAGCCTGGCAATTTCATAAAATCCATTTAGATTTAGTTGAAAATGTCAAGCTGAAGAGCTGCGATATAATATCTCCCACATGCATTCAAAGTCTTGCCCCAGCATGGACCACAAATGAAACTAAATGGCACATCTTCACAGCACCTCAGGAAAGTGGCTTTTATGCTGCAAAGTGAAGTACCTGAATACCCATACGGGGTTGAAATTGGCTATGAAAGCCAGAGCCTATAGGAAAAAGGTTTCAGAGAAACAAAATGCAGTGAAATGGATGAGTCAGATAGTAGAGTTTTACACCATTTCTGTTATAGTTCCTTTGTTACATAGTTACATTGTTACAGCACCTTTGAACTGCCAAGCCTGACAATAGTGGAATTCTGAAGATACTTCAGCCTGACAGCTGTTCACGTCCTGGTTCTCAGGTATTTTATTCTTCTGTCACTTTTCAGCTATAGCAAATATGTATATCTGTGTGTGTATCTACAGTGTGATCTATTTGTTGAGGTATATATATATATATATATATATACATGTGTAAATAATGCAACACGTCCACTTACTTAAGACGACAGAACAAGTTGATTGCCAATGACTCCCAAAATGGCATATATGCATGAAATTTGCAGACACAAAATACCACAGATTAAAGATTTAAAATACTACCTAACTGTTGCACTTGGGCTGTGACATTGTGTGCCTTGGTTGGGTTTAGGCTTTGATTTGAAATGGGACATGAACACTGGTCTCCTGTGTGTAAGTCCATAGAATTTGTTTCACCAAAACCATCCTCAACCACTTCCCTCTAAGGTTTGTCCCTGTTTAACAATGTCACCCGACTGGTGTTGCACTTTTTTACGTCCACACACGCACATTCGAGCCTTACCTCATCATGACAATGATAAGGGTCTGGAAGAAGCTTAAAATATTTGCACACCTCTTGTGGTCGTCTGAATAAGTGCAGAAAGACAGAAGACGACGGACAGCTGAGGTTGTTAAATAGGGACAGTCCTCAGAAGGAGGCATCCGAGGATGGATGTGGTGGAACATGAAACTTTGCTGACACAGGACACCAGTGTTAATAAATGCTGTCTTTATTTTTGTTTCTACCTCTTTCTCTTTCTTCTTTTAGCTAACCATAATCATGCATGTGTTACTGTAACCATGACGACTGTCACGTAGCTTTGTTATTTTTGTCTTTTGCTGGTCCCTGTCCCAAACAAGTTGTTTCTGTGCCTAAACCTAGTCAAACCTTGTTACATTGTCACGCCTAAATGCAACGGTTATGAAGTACTGTTTTAATTTCATCTGTGGTATTTTGTGTCTAAAAAGTTTTGCACATTTTTTGTTTTGTTTTGGGAGTGTGTGGAAATCGACCCATGCTGTTGTTGAAGGATGACAACGTGTTGGCACATTCACACAGTTGTATGAGGTTGCATATGTGAACATTTATAATTATCCCCTTCAAAAATCTACCCCTAGTGTTGTTTTTCTGCTGAGGTCGTGCTGGGAAAATAACTGAATAAGTAGTCGTTGGTTGGAAATATAAATAACTGAGGTGTAAAGAGAAAAGCCAATTATAGGAGTACCATGAGACAGTACATGTCTTATCAGTTGCTTATGAAATGAGCATGTTACATTTCTAATTAATTCATAACAAATGGCAGCTTAGGCTGGCAGATTGGTTGTCCTATAAGCAGTATATTCATGGCACACGACCATGGCATCATGTCCACATCCAATGGAAGCCAACAATAACATACAACAGGTTTTCACACATCACATGACACTGACGGGCTTCTGTTTGGATGCAGAAAGCTGCATCACAGTAGAAATAACAAGAGGGAAAGTAATAACATGTTGCACAAGCTGTAGTTCAAAAATGAATTTGTTACATAAATGATGAATATTTGTTCAGACATTTCTGTTTTGCTTCAATTGCTTCACATTATTTCTCCTTGATGCTGTTTTTGATAATAATGACGACGCCAGATCAGTTGTTCACCTTTTGGTTGAAAATACAAAGCTTTCACTTACTTTTATCGTATCCCTCAGAAAGTTAGTTTTCTGATCTCATGAATAATTTGGTATCTTTCTTATCAAATTTTGGCTTTTGAGCTCCTTTAGCTTTCATCGTTGTCTCTTTCTTCGTCATGGTACACGGTCACGTAACTTTACTGGACCAGTGATTCACAAACATTCTCATCTCTAACCTATAGCAATAAAAACAGCATTAAAGAAACATTTTTGTTTTTATTCCCCTGTATCATTAGTAAGCTCTTTTTTCTGAATGTTTAGGTTAGTGTCTCATTTCAGGATTCTCATATTTTTGAATAAACGCTCCTTCTTGGCTGGTTTTCGTCAAATAAAACACTGGATAATCTTATGCTTGCTACAGCTGTAAAGCTCTGGCTCATGTGTAGCTGTGTCAAAATGCAGAAGTACAGCAATGAACTGGAGCTCAGTACTCTCTTATTAGTCTCTGATTTTTGCTTTCAGCACCATTAAACTCCATCTCGTTATATTATAGTGTACCCTTGATTTTCTTGTTTGGACGCCACTGTGGTTTTTGAATTTTTCTAAGTGGCCAATAATGAGGCACTAGTGCCAGCTGGACTTTTGGCTTAATTTAACAGTACTTCGTGGTGGCACCTCTTAGTGCTAACGGGTCAGATATACAGAGTGTAAAGCGTGCACTGCTTCTGCTGCAGCCTTGATTCTTCTTGGGGAGCACATGAGAATGACTGTTTTGTCAATTATTTATAGAACTCTTCAGGAGATTGCATAGATTTGTTTTCCACACAGCGTGTCACCTCATATCTACAGTGATTGCCACTATTGATTTCTTGTGTTTCAGGCCCCTGCTCTGGTTCGTGTATCTGAACCTTATTGTTTTAATAATAAAAGACAGGAGACAGAAGATGAAGACCTGAATAACCGCAATCTCTGACAAACGTCACTCAGTTGTATAAAAGAGTACCAAATAAGTTTTAGGTTTTAAAACTTTGTCATTGTCATCCATTAATTTGAAATGTTACATCGTGTAATCAGTAATCAGCTGCAACAATACAACTACTACTACCAGTGCCAAAGTTTGTTTTTTTTTGTTTTTGTTGTTTTGGTTTTTTTTTGGTATTGGTGCAAAAAACTGGCCCGCTTCACAAAATCAAAAAGTGGTACTTGTTACCATAGATTGAATATAAGAAGTGGATGGAGGTACCGTGACATTACCTGTTGGTTTTTGAAGCTTTTTTGGAGTGGGAAGTGACCATATTTGAACAAAGGGGCAGAGCTGCAAGGGGTCATGGGTGAGCTAATGCTAAACGCTAGCTCACTGACACGGTAAAATGGTAAACTTCACACTACATTTGCGTCACAAAGTCAACGGATGGTCTTGTTAGTCTGTCAGGAAAAAAACAACAACATTTCACATTTCATTCAAAAAACAGAAACTCTGAAAGTCTGACAAAGCAGAAGGACACTTGAAGATACTTCCATATTGTCTTCACTTTAGAGCCGAGGTCCAAGTTTAGTTTCATTAACCTGACAGCAGAGGAGTTGAGTAGTTTCAGAAAAAACTAAACCTTGGATCAGTCACTAATATATAATACAGTGTTGTAGAGAAGATTATAAGAAACCAATGTCAAGGTCAACCACTTGCTCAAAAAGTGTGTGTTTATGAACGGGTGAATAAGAATGAAGTGCTTTGGATATCATCAAGATAGTAAAATGCTATATAAATACAGGTTTATGTATCATTTCAAATACGGTCAAGGTCAACTCTTTGTACAAAGTTGAGTTGTTAATTGCCACAGCCTCTTACTGAACAGTTACATTTAACTTTTATCAGTGCTTGTAGAGGAGTTTGGAAAAATGTGAAATTATACTTTTCAGCCAATGTGACCTTCAACCAAAGTCAATTTGTATGAATGTAAAATACACAGATGCTTCCTGTAAGGTTTGATGAAATTTGATGAAATTCTGTGACTCCAAAGCAAAAGACATGATGGAAACCTGGACGTGAAGAACAGACGGGACAGACAGACGGACGACGGGCAATGTAACAAAAGGCATCACTTCAAAACACAGCTGATAAATTGTAGCAGTTAACTATAAGTAAGCAGTAAGTTAACTGGAAAAATACTGAATGGACTGACAGATGGACGGAGAGACTGCTATATCCCCCCGCATTATAAGGAAATATCATAAAACATTAAAAAAATTACTCACAAATCCGTTAACAAATTAATGTCAATAATTAGCGAACTGATTACTGCGGATCTGGGCAGTGAATTATGGTGAACACAGTGGACTATATCTGTAATTAAGTTTCCCCCATCCTCACTCAACCCAGAATGTATTTATAACCATTTTCTTACTGCAGGTAATAAATGGAAGAATAAAGCTTCAAATGTTTTTAAACTGATAGATGCTCTTACTTTATCATCTTACTTTTCTTTTGTGAGAACCTGATATTTGTATTTTATGAACAAACTCTGTTCATTTTCCATCACTGGTATTTACATACAGTACAGATTAAATACGTTTCTCGTGCAGGTGGATGTTGCCACGGCTTATGCGAGGTTCTGTTTTGCATAAGCTGTGGCAGTTTGTGTTAACATTAGTAAAGCTTGTGGAATACAAGATAAACCACACTAATGATATCTACAGTACTCTCACTTATTTGTTCAATCTTTCCTCAATCTATGCATATGCATAAAGGAGAACTGTGCACTTCACTGATACCACAAAAAGTATGCCTCAGATGTCAAGCCAACTGCGCTTCTGGGCCAGGGTGTCTGATTGATAAATAAGAAACAGTGATGAGAAATATGGCCTTTGCTGTTCAAATCCAGAGCACTTTGCTGTGTACAATATCTCAAATTTTGCTATGTGGTTCACTGTATTTAATGTCACGCACTTTTGTACGTGTAATGTTTACGATCTATATGATGCACAAAAAAAGAAGGAAGGCAAAAGTTATTGCTGTCACAGTAAAAATGCAAAATGGTGATGATGTGGGAAGATGATGAAATCATTATTCAACTGTAGTCGAAAAGTAGATTTTTGGTCCTGAGCCAGTATTGGAAACCACACAGTTATTTGTGTTATTTGTGGATTTTAAATGAAAATAAAAGGTGCAACGGGACGAAATAAAAGACTCGACAAGACAAGAGCGACGTGAGGACGTACCAAGATGAAAACGACATAAAAGTGTGCGCTCGCTTTCACAACATTGAATTAAAATGAAGAAAATGAGTGCAATCTGAGCTCTCATTCAACCAGATGAAAACCACGTAAAAGACGGTTATTTGTGGTTTTATACTCTCCTTTATGGTCAGAACATGACAAACATTTAGGAGAACATTTGACAAATGTAGAGGCAGAACATTCAAAACTAATATAATGATAAAATGTTTCTTCAACATATGCATCTGATTAAGATGCATATGAAACAAGTGTTTTAGAAATTAAACAAAGAGGAGAGAATATAAACAAAATAAACCCCAACGACAAAAAAAAGTATATTGTGATAAATCGGTAATAATCATTATAATGATAATCGTCGTTTCATCGCCCTAGTGTTTATGAGGAAACAGTGAATTCAGACTCATTGTCATGCAGGGAGCAGAAGATCCTGCAGGTCCCGTATAACGGATAGTAACTGATAATCTAATCAATCAATAATACACAGGAATAAATACTTGGGAAGGAGCGCTTCCTGGACTCAAATTGAGTTTATCTGAGGTGCTCTTTGTACGGGATATGTCAACGTTTCAAGAAAACTCCAAAGCACTCTCCTGAAATCCCTTTCATGTCACAGCATCATCATCCTAAATCCAATAAAAACCTCTTGACAGTCTTTGGCATCAAGCATTCATCAGAGAGTAAGAAAAAGACTTTGTAGTCTCCTTGACATTTTTAATAATGAACGTGAGTCAGACTCAGTCATTACTGAATATTATGATCCTTCATATGGAACATGGTAAACACTTTAAACAGTTCCAAATCCAGGAGTGAATTTGTAGCGCACGACTACAATAAACATGTCACAGTCTGGAACAGGAACCCACCTGTTCAAACAATAACCTGGGAAAAGTTTGTGTAATTTCTGGAAATATTGTCTCCCTCTCCCTCTTCTCCACAGTAGCTTTGCTCCATCATCCTGTAAATCCTTGACATCCATTATCAGCAGGGTGTGGACTACAGGGGAGTCACGGGGAGCTTATCTCCTCGTAATGCCACATGAGCTCCCCTGAAAGCATGATTTAAATTTTAAATGTTGAGTACATTTTAAAGTGAAATTTCGGGGGTTACTGGGGATTTGCCATGCATTTCTATTTTTCCATATCTTCATCATCACAGATCGATGCGTGAATGTATTCTATTATCATGCGTGAGGGTGAGTCATCTCCACTTCACTTTAATAAAGATACCGGCACGCGCGATCGGGAGAAAAACTGCCGTTAAACAAAACAAAGCAAACTTTCTCAGCTGCCGCTCTTACTGAAATACACGGCATCTCTCCTCACCGCTCCCCACGGCGCTGAAAGTCACACCACAACAGCTTCCTTTAATCCGTTTTCTCACCCTTATTATTCATATTCTCATTCATAGGAATCATGATGAATAAAAGCCAAAAGAAAGCGCTTTATAAATGTTGTGTCTATTGTTTGTGACCCTGAAAAGGTGCATAGGAGTGAGCTTCACTGAAAGCCGTGGTAGGGTTCACACACGCTGATTATCAGGTTACGTGAGAGCTTCACTCACCTCTATAATTAGCTGATGCTGAAATGATGAATCTTATGGCCTGTCAGAATTCAGTTACACAAACACAGAGGCACTATGATCTCCTGAATGATTTTTGTAGCTGTGGGTTTCACGACTCATAAAGAAAGAAAGTTATTTTAATATTAGTTTTCTGTGCCAATTCTGCAGCGACTATTCATATGTTTCTTACTGGCTCTTCTGGCCTTGTCTTGAAGTGCCATCTGTTCTCTCTTTCAGAATCTACTTGAAAATGACTTTCTTACAGTTGTTGTCAAAAGCACACTTTTTTTTTTTTCTCTTCGAATCATTTATTCGAAGTCCTAGTCAAGTCATTAGCACCAGCACAGGGCTGTGAATTATTGTATATATTCTTAAATATAAAAGATGATAATGTTAACGAAATAAGGCCACTAAATAATTCATCTTCTTTTGTCTTATTCTTGCAAGATATGGAGCACATGGCACTGGCAAACATGCACACTCACTGGCACACAAACTGCAGCTCTTCTTCACCACGGGGCAGAGAGCTTGCCAGCTGCGTTAAGTCCAAAGAGAAGGAGCACATTCCATGAAAACCTAAAAGCTTGTGGCTACCTTCAAACTGTGTCTTGGCCAAAACAGCATCAAGCTCTAGTGAAATATAAAATCAAAAGGCAGCAGGGAGGGCTAGTTATTTCAGAGGGGTTCTATACATGTTTGGAGAGACGACCAGAGGGGATCCTTAATAATTACACATCATATTTCAAACATGTCAAAGCAGTCTAAATAAATCTAAACGACAGCAAACACTTCTTTGAAGAAAGCAGTAAACAGTTTTAGGCAGCAGACTTGAAGGAGGCATTACAATAGAAAACCAAGACACACACGATCACAGAGCTGTCAGTGTGAACGCTGGGACGAGTGTAGCTCGACACGTACATGAAGCTGTAGAGGGGCGATCACAGGGGTCCATATGACTGCGGTCATACTGGTCATACTGTCTAACTACATGTGCTCATACCTAACAGAATACCAATGACTCCCAGAATGACACACAAACACAAAATGCAACAGATTACATTAAAATGGACAAAATCACTGTTGCATCTAGGCCGTGACAATGCCACAGTTACATGTTGATTAGGCTTAGACACAAAGACAACTCGGTTAGGGTTCGGAAAAGGTCACGATAAATAAGACATTTACATGACGACTGTTGCAAAGACAAACACGACACATATCTTCGACTGGAAATGTGAGTTTGTTATTCTGCCGTAACCATCCCCAGCCATCTCCTTCTAAGGTTTGTTCCAATTAAACAACGTCACCAGGCTGGGAGTGTTTTTTTTTTACATGTAGTTGATCATACAACCTCAATAGGTCACCTGCATACACATCAGTCGTTTTCATCCCTTAAAAAACTCAACCAGTATTGTTGTTTTTCTGGTGAGGTCGGGCTACGTCTAGCTCTGATTGTCTTTCACATAATATCGCTGCACCATTTCTTTCACCAGACAATGTCTCCTCTAGCACCACAGTAACAAGTTAACTAAATGCATCATTTTTCCCCTTTCATGTAAGGTATTGTACATGCAGCTAAAACCACCTGCTGCAACTATAATGTCAGTTTAATCTGCGGAGAAGTTAAAGAGTGCACTGCTTTTAGAGAGGGAACTGCTTGTATTCCTTTCATTACCTCACAAAGCTGTCTACAACCTCAGAGTAAATTCAGTTGTCACACTGTGTTGCTGTTGAATCATGAGACCAGGTTCACCGTTGCTGTACAGCTGTCCCTTGGACATGACAGCTCAGCAACGCCTTGATGTAGGCCTGGTCGATAAAATGACCTCAAAACGGGATCCTGATAAAATTGAGCTTGATAATGATGATAAACAGAATTGGTTCACATTCTGATGTCAAATGTTCATTCGACATGAAGGATGAATTTATTAGAGTTTAATGGTTAAAGAGCAAAGGTCAAGGCCACTGTGACCTCACAAAACGCCGTTTTTGCCATAACAAATTCATACGTTAATTATGACCAAATCTCACACAAATGTGCAGTAGGATAAAATGATGACGTGATGACTTTCAAACAACACAATAAAAGCAATCTTTACAGTCTTATCTCCCATAGTTCTAGTCAAGGTCAAATCTGAAGCAACTTGAATGTCAGTGTGCCTACCTGCTGTGTATGTTTACCTCTCCTCTGTCACATCACTTCTTTTTAAATGGTTTTGAATCCTACTGTATAATTTCTACAGTGACAGCAAAGACAGCATCTGCAGTGCTATACTTTTGACATCCGCCTGTATATAAAAGATCTGAACAGAAACACACGATCCAGCCAGTGCCATTCTCTTTCAGTGTCTCTTAGTATATAACAATTCATCCTTTGCAGTTATGTTCTCATCTCTGTTGACTATTGACAGAATTTTGATGTACACATAGGGTTAGCATTGCTTAGTATTATAGCATGTCTACGTTTTTTTTGACTTCATCACAGCATTGCACACATTATCTCCTCTATGAAAGACAAACTCTGACAATGACATGACATTTACCTTCATAGGTTTGCAACAGTAGAAAGATAAAAAAAATACCCACTCTAACAAGTGTTTTCAGCTTTTCTGTATTTCTGTGTATTAGGACAAAGAGGAGGTTTAGGAATGAGTTCCAATTCAGGAGATTAATTGCTCATTTCATTATTTGCCACCAACTGCTTGGTGAAATAATAAGCAGCAAGGAACGAGATGTGCTGCTTGATTACAGAGAATACAAAAACTGTCATCAAGTTTTTAAAGAGTATCATAATTGATCACTTGTGGACACTGTATTAACTACAGCGTGCAAAATCTCCCACAAAATCCGTCTAACCTGCGGGGAATTAGGTTGAAGGTCGAAATGCTCTTAAAACAGATCCAAATAGTCAAATGAATGAAAAACAGTCATGTGGTGGTGGCTTTGGGTGTGTAATGCAATGGAAGTATTTATACCTAAGTACTACAGCACACTTATACTAATACTCTACTGCAAGTAGAGGTTCTGCATGCAAAACTGTACCAAGTAAAGTTATGTAAAAGTATGTATACCTTGCATGCAAGGTGTAAATGTTAAGTAGTCACTGAGCAGTAAAATGGTCCCAGTCAGTGTCTATTATATACTGTGTACTGTTATTGGACTCATTTTGCTGCTGTAGATGTTTAAGTTTGAGCTCATTCCAACTACATTATAAACTGTTGTGTAGTTTAATCTACAGCAATGCATGGTGTTCTATAAGATCATCATATTTTTGCAGCGTCTCTGTCCCGTGAGAACCACATCTCCAAAAAGTCAAGTCAGAGTTTATTTATCTTAAGAAGGGGGATCATTTTTAAACTCAACCCACAAAGGAACACGTCATCCCCATTTTCACTGGACAGGAGGGGAAGAAATTGTCATCTGAAAAGTAATTAAAGCAAAGATTATCTTGCAATCCAGCCAGTTTCACTATTGATGAGAACCTAACTGCTGGCCTGAGGCTAGTTACCTAACGTATCGGGTCCCTGACGCCACCGAACTTTCTCCAAATGTTTACGACAGAATGGATTCCTTAGCTGTGATGGACCAGCTGATGTAATGCGATGGACTCCCATTGATTCCATGATTCTATGTGCATCTATGTGTGTCTATGTTTAGACTTTGTTAGAAATATCTCTGTTCCGTATCACACTGGATGAGCCGGGGCGTCGTTCAAAGTGAGGAGTCGCCATGGATACGAATTGACTCAGTCAGTTGTCTTATGTGGCCTTTTCTCTTCTGTCATTGTCTCCAGACGAAGCAGCAGCACAATGCTTCATTCCCTTGAGCTGTCAGCAACGCGTTCCTCCACTGTCCTCAACACAATAGACAGACTGTCTTGTTTGGTGCTCATCCTGGAATACCTTACAGCTGTGGGAGCTTGGGCTCAGATACAGCATCACCGTTGCCAGGAGAAATGCTCTTCTCAACATCCATCTTTAACCAAAAATTGGCAATTACCAAGTAAATATGACAGCAAGTGACTCCTACAAACCGGAAAGGGCTATATTTTACAATATTCTGTAAATATGGTCATCTTCTGGGCTAACTTGTTGTGATTTCTGCCTCAATCCTGTCCATCTATCACGTCAAAGACTTTGACAGCATGTCTCCAAAACTAAGCTGCCAACTGAGGCTTTATTTGTCAGTGCACCCCACCAATATTTGCACCAGAAAGATTCAAAACACATGTTTTTGGGCAGCTGTGTTTTACTAGCAAAAGAAAACTGCACATGTTTTTGTGCAGTTTTCTTTTGTGACCTAATACTTTTTACGTTGTCTGTTGCACTGCCTCGTTCAGCATAGCAGACCTGGTTCTCCAGTGGCCAAAACAAACTTTTTAGTGTTGATCTTCTCATATTTTTCCATCCAAGTGTCAGAGAACACAAACAGCGGGACGGTACTGTGTTAATGGTTGAGTTGGTGACGGCTCTGCTCTATTATAAGTGAGCCACAAGACGACGGCTCTAGTACAATGAATGTTCCAGGCTTTCAGATGAGCTCATAGAGCCTTCAACTTTCCACGCGTCGTAGGTCCACCTTTCGGTCGCTCTCCACTCGTAATTCAATTAGACTTGATTCACTCTCAAAATTAATCCATCCATCTCAACATGTGACATGATGAGTCAGGGTGGCAACAGGCTTTCACAGCATATACAATAGAAAAAACAAGAAGCAAGCAAATGGGATGTAATCGTGTCATGTAGTGTCAGACACACTATGGTAACAACTAAGACCTTGGGCTGAGGAGTGTTAAGGTATGTTGATATTTTCCAAAAGAGCCATAAAATGAGCCAGTGTCATTTATATAAATATAGTTTGATGTTGCGTTACATAACCCATTTCTTCCATAAAGCCCTGCCACAGTTTCATGATAATAACATCTGTCATGTTTTGTTTTGCTGCTTTGGCAAAGCAGCTCTTTTATCTGTGTCTAATGTCTGCAGCCACCAGAAGCTGAGTTATGTAGTGAGGAGAACTGAACTCGTTTAATGCAGAAATTCTTATACTTTATTTCCTCAGTGACAGAAAAAACATGTTATTCAAACTCCTGCAGGTTAAGGTGGTTTTACTGAATGATTTTAGTGGTGACAGACTTTAAAGGGTCACTAGAAACTCACTTAAACACACAACTATATTCTTGCATGACAAAATCTTAAAATAATATTTTATTTCCCAAATTAGTTTCCTCCTCCTAGCCTAGCAGCATTAATGCTAACAAACTACTCATGGTCCATCCAGCCCTTTGTGATGAAAGTGAGGGTTTTGCTTAACGTTCACATTGTAGGTGGTGCAGGGCTCAACAGATCTTTGCTATGAAATGCTGCTGAAGTAGTTAAACATGGAGCACCACAGATGCAGAGTGGTGAAGGGCATCAACCACAAACCACAGCGTCTCATGTCCTTCTCCTGGTTAGGTGACCTTTTATTGCATGTGAATCACTGTCATCTCTCTGCCCTTTATTCCTGTCTCCTTTCCATTGTCTACTTTCAAATAAAAGCACAAATATATCTCCCTTTCTTTCAAAGACATAATATGAAAGAAAGAGTTAAACCAGACACTGCTGGGTGTCTGTAAATGAAAGCCATTACGTTGAAAAGTGAGAAAAGAACTTAATGATGCTGATGTCAACATCATTGATGGATGTTTTCTCACATCCAAACCAGTGGCATCCTGCAGCCACGGCAACCAAAGACTCATCAGTAACATGCTTTATAGACAGAATATACACCTTTACATAAACACAAATATGTGCTTGTGTGTGGCAACAAGCTCCTTACTGTTGCATCATCATTTTTCTTTCATTTTTGAGCAAATATACTAAATTTAATTGAAAGTTAAGTTAGGAGTTAATTACATTTATTTTGAATGGGGAGTGTAAAGCAGCGTTTCTAGCCTGAGGGCTCACATTTCCTCACAGTCATAAAAGTCCACACACAGGCAGGTGTAATGTGCATTCACTTTTATTTAACAAAATGAGAGGAAACAGTAAACAGTGTAAACTAGAGCTTAAAACTTAATGAAATAAAACTGGAAAAAACTGAACTAAATCAGTCTCAGATTTGGAAAAGAGCAAAAGCAAAACATGTCTATTAATGCAAGGGAGTACATGTGATTCACTTGCGTTTGGTGTTCGTGGGGCTGTCTTACTTCGTCTCCATTTCAGCCACCAGTGAAGTACAGCCAAATGGACCAAATGCAGAGCTCCTTGACATGTCAAAGAAAACAAACCGTCCAGCCTTTTAGTCTCACGATTTAAACCAGTGCCATTCAGTCAGTATGAAGTGGGCCCACCAGTTTGTACCTCTTGCATATGGTATAAAGTACAAGAAAACAATGAAATTACCCTGAAACAAGAGGCCACATCAATCTTTAAGGGCCAGAAACATAAAAGAATTAAACCCACAAAGGGTGCAATTTTCAGCAAGTAGTGATGGTGGTGCACCACTGTCATTTGCATGGATGTAAATCAGGTAATGTTCATACATGCGGCGCAAAATCGGACCCTTTCAAATAAGACTTGTTGCAAAAACCACCTAATTCACAAAGACCAGCACAATGAGACAGCATGAAGGGAGAGAGTGCCGATAGCGAGACAAAAAGCAGTGAAATAGAAAACTAAAACATTATTTCCTGATTCCGTCACAGTGGTTCTATTGTAAAAACACAAACACACCCGTACCTTCGCAAAACTCAACAGGAATTTTCTAGAGACAATGTACAGATGAAATAGTCGCTTCGTTTTGATATTGTTCCGCATGCTGCACGATGCACGATGCACGATGCTCACTGACAAAAGGTCCACGCCCCCATCAACGTCCCATACACAGCAAAACAAGAGGAAAATAGAAAAAACAGGCAGAGGACAGCGTCTCTGCAGGTAAATACACCACCACACACTGACAGAGGGTCACAAGTCACGATTGAGAAGGATTATTATTGGAGAAGTCTGTGTCGTGTTTATTAAGGAAAACGTTACATACTTTGCCTTTAAAAATGTCCTGACAGCGCTGATGGAAATCTGTGGTTGTTTTATTACAAACGGTTAACCTTATAAACCTGAAATCTGAATGTAACAGCTGCTGAACACAACATTAATGAGCGTCAGATCCTGATTTATTCATCAACATTCAGACATTCATGGAGCACTTAAGTGAACAAACCGCTGAACATGCATCATTCCCTTGCAGTCAGTCTCTAAACTCTCCTTTCATACGGCTCAAATTTTACAGAGAGAAGCTTATAACAAGCTTAAAATCTACACATTTTACAGAGAAGACAGGTTTGGAGAGGTAATACACGACT